>BMAV01020995.1:168455-182563 GCA_019973955.1 Trichonephila inaurata madagascariensis | reverse complement strand
AATAATAATAATAATAACGCATACAAAACAAAAGTGAAATGTTCAGTTTTATTCCCTGCGTTCACTATAGCCGGCGAGAAATTCTGTCATATCCAATATGACCACTTTTTTTAGACTACAACATGCAATTCTCTGTACAACATTTCCTACGGCCATACTTACATGTGCAAAAGAATTTCTACACAGTTTGTGATATGTTTACCAACAAAGGCTTCCTGTGATCTCTGTCGACGATTATAGTTGCAATATCTGTTATCCCCTCTTTTGACACTGGTTTACGTGTCCTCTGCCTAGGCGAATTATCAACGACTCTGTTTCTTCGAATTTCTTAATCATTCCTTTCAAAGCATTAAGTAATAAAATCTCCTTACGTAGATTCTGTCGGTCTATATAAGCTCATGAGAAGCTGTGGATTATTATGATAATACAGCTTTGCCAATGATGTGATTTCTCTGGTAATGTGTGTCGCATATTCACTTGAACTAGCTTACTTCTGGCTTGAGAAATACTATTTAATGGAGCCGAGTGCTGTTATTATACCCCCAAATTACTGGCACGGTGTTAGCATATGAGAGCATAAATTTGGCTTTGATACATTTGTTTTATGATGATGTTTGGTTTGGTAAACTACAATAACGCCATGAAAATCCGTACCATTCTTTTTTTTTAAATTAAATTTTTTTCGCGAATATTTCCATTTTATCATAAATTTCCGCGCCAAGTTTGATGCCATTGCAGTTGTTAGATCGAGCTACATAGGCGTAACGAAGAACATTAGGGACCCCTTGTAAAGTTAGATTTTGCCTTTAATATTTTATAAATTGGTTGAATACGCGTGTATGGGGTCAGTCAGGCTTTAGTCTCCCTAGAATTTTCCCCCCCTCCACACGGAATGCGGGGGTGTACGTTACACCACTGTCGAGTAGATGCGGCTCTGAATTTTGTTACATTTTTTAAAAAAAATAATCCTATACTTCTATACGATATTTTCATGAAAACGATTATAACATTGACTTAAAGCATGTGAAGTGTCTCAGAAAACTACTGTATTCATTTCTGATCAATATTTGCAATGCAACCAAACCTGTTCACGCGTTGTTAATTTCTGTTACTAATGTTCTTTTTAGAAAAACATGCTTTGATGTAAAACAGGCCTATTACTGAAGAACATATGATATGTTGATAACCTCATGATTTTGCGCATTGGTATTTGAATTTATTTCACTTGTACAAGAACCTTTTTGAATGGTAGCTTATGAAATTTTGCTTTAAAAAAGCCAATGCTCCTGTTCAAAATGAAACAACGCCAATGTTTAACAATGAATGAGTCACAAACTATTCTTAGCAATCATTTCTCGATTGTGAACGTAGGTACTTAACGGCATTTTGATCAAAACCCAAATATTATTGTCCAGTAATTAAGCTAACGCTCGCCTAAAGATACCACAAAGTCTATTTCCATCATGTTCTCGGGAAACTTTAAATATACATCACATTAGAACAGCTGAAGTGACTTTCCAACACCATTAAGCTGTCCTCCCCCTCCCCGCAAACACGCAATTAATTTAAATTAACCCCACCCGTGGGTTTATCTGATTTTGCCCTTGAATGAAGGCCACATAACAGTGCCAAACAGAAGGCAAACGCGGACATCTTTTCTACTTTTAACCCCCTCGATACTTCATGCAGGACGAGAATAACATTGTCACGCGCGAACACAGCGTGGACGGGCATAGATCTTCCGTGCAAAACTTTCTGGCAACACTGCTAACGGGTTTGTCATTCAGACTTCGAAAAACAATATCCATCTCTCCCGGGGGGTGCGCACACGTCTCATTAAAGAGAAGACCTAAGAATGGCACCCAGCAACCCACGGATGGTAACCCTTGCCACCCTGTTGGAGAAAAAATTATATTTTGATACTTTTTCCACCCACGTTTTTTTCTCCCCCTTTATGTAATTATGATGCAAGATGATATAGATATGCTGAAGCGGGTAAAAAAAAATTGTCTAGACAAGGTATTATGTATCATTTTTACCTGCTCAAATTGGATACTTATTTTAGAACAATGCTCTCGGAGCTTCCAGATGAGTCATTCTGTGAAAGGGTGAAAAAAAAAATCGTTTTCTAGTCGGTCCAATTTGTCATGTCAGGTTTGCACCTGTCCCGAATTAGGAGGGCTTCTCGAAACTTTAGAACGCTTACAGGTTCCTAAATATGTGCCTCAGCAGAATATCAAATTAGTTAATATTTATAAAATATGCTAAAAAGGTTTTTGACTTAGTAGAGTGATTTGATCTCTTTCTGTGTAATACATATCACACCACAGTATGGGTTTCGATAATTAAATTTTGCTCAGATGATATGGATTCCCATATATTTTAAGTCTCACTGAAGAGATAGTTTTAAAAATAGAATAATTTTAATAAATAAAATAGAAATATTGAGCCATGAAAATGGATATATTCAATTGTTTTTTTAAAAATTTTATATATTCAGGATTATACATTGAATTTAAACTGTTATTTTCTATCTAATTTCCAAAATATAAAACGACCCCCCCCCCCCCCCTTTATTTTTTTTTTAAGTATGTTTCTTTTCAAACTCTTCAAAATAGATAAAGTATCGTTTTGTTACATGATAATAATCATATAATTCTTCTAAACATTTGAGTGTTCTCAGCAAAAGTCAGTGAAAAATAAACTTCATTTTGGAACCTTTACAATTTTTCATGTTAACATATATCTGAGTTTTAATTAAATTTTTTAGAAATTCATAACAATTGTCGATTTTATATTTATCTTTGTTTTATATATTCAGACACTAATATGGCCCCGGTAGAATAATGATTATGATCACGAACTCGTTGGGGGTTCGAGTCCTGGTACCACTGAAGACCCAGCAAGTAGAGGGGGCTGATACACGTTAGATCTGTCGAGGCTTGACCTGTCGTCCTCGTCACTTAAACAAGGCTCAAAATTATAAGGTCCTTATTACGACTATCTTGCTCTTCGAGCATTTTGAAGGATGAATAGAGATTATGAAATTGATCAGTAAATAACTTCATAGAATGTCATTTATTTTTATTAATTTTATAATATTTCATTGAAATGACCATATAAATCAAGATAAAAATGCTTTCTAGAAAATACCGCCTCAAAGAAATGGTTTGTGTAATTTTGATTTTACGAGAAATCGAGTAAAAAAAAAAATTGAAAAGATTAATTTCGCACATGGTACAAACGTTTATGAAACAAATATATATAACGCTATGGTAAATGAGCAACTATTCCAAATTTTAATAAACTTGTGACACTAATGGTTGAAATTCTGGAATGTCTTAAAATATATTAAGAGCAAGAGATAAATCTGACTCCAAGTCCGTTTTTTTTTTTTTTTTTCCTTTCTTTCTTCCAATATATCCAAAAAGCTATTTATTTATTCACTTTAAGACGAAACAAATAATATTTTTCAGCCATTTTAAGCAACCCTCAGCGTGTTTTATCTTTATTTCCAAGATGGCTGAATTGAAAAACAGTTCTATTCTTTTAACTTGTGGTCAATATACCAGTGATTCTCAAACACTGTGCAGAGGCACTTTTGTGTGCCGCGGATTTTTTTAAAATATTATTAATTATACTCTTAGAAAAAAAATAAAATCCGGAACTGAATCATTTGGCCATTTTATGGATATAAACTATACGGTATTCGTGGTATATTTAACTTTTTCTTTCGTGGATAGAGAGATATAAAAAATATTTGACTGGGTTCGTAATCCATTTGTAATAACGAATACATTTGTATATGAATTAACTTTGAATGGAAAAACTAATTTCGCTTTGTAATAATCGAAATTTAATTTTAAAGGGTTCGAAAGAGTCAATTAATGCATTTTGGATTAAAATGAGAGGTGATTATCTCATAATAGCCAAAAAAAAAAAAATTTAAAAGTATTGTTACAGTTTTCTACATCTTTTTTGCGTGAATTCGGATTTTCAGCATTAACAAATATAAAAACGAAAAAAAAAGAGATCCAGACTTTTAAATTTAAATGACGAAATGAGAGTGGCATTATCATTTTTACGACCATATACAAACGAAATCATCAATCATCAGACTTAAATTTCGCATTAAAGGTATTCGTATAATTCATTTGTAATTAATTGCTCACTTAACATTTAGTTGTCTGTCTTACATATTGTTTTATTTAACACTGAAAATTATTACCATAAACTATTTTACATAGTGTATTAACAGATAAGTGAAATTATCTTAAACTTGTTTTATTGTTAGTGTGCCGCCAAATTTTGAATTTTTTAAAAGTGTACCATAACAAAAAATGGGTTGAGAATCACTGCAACATACCGAAAAGTGCAGTGGCTTATTTTGTTACTTTTTGAAAAATCCCAATACCGTCAAGAGAAAGAAATATCGAGCCTGTTTACAAGAACTCTAATATTGAATTCTTCAATGAGATACAATCTCTAGTCTAAGTACAATAATGAAAGAAAGACCAACCTCCAAAGGTTGCAGAGGTCAGTGCCGAAGGAAAATATAGAGGAGTTCATCGCGTGGATTATTCTCTTAGGGTCCCTATCATTAGCGGAACAATACAATGCATATGTTGTGAATGAATAATTTGACAGAAATTCAGCTGGAGGGTCAGTGTAACTAGTTTTCTTTTTCTGTGACGTCATCCTTGGTATTGATAACGGTGGAGGATGCTGTTCGAATGATAATTGGTTTTTCCTGTTTCAAAACACCTGAGGAATGTTCCTTTCGGGTATATACCATGTCGCGTGACGTGTTCTTGGTTTTTTTGAAGTTTTGTGTAATCAATATGTATTTTTGCTTTATAAAATTACATAATTCTTATTATCTAACAGAATTATAGAACATTCCATAAAAATTGTTATAGATTTTTTTTTTTTATTTATGGAAATAAAAAATGAACTTGCCTATTACATAAAAAAACAGAGGGAGATGGGTACATAAACTAAAACTGAATAATATTTTATATACAATTTTTTTTGTATAAATAACAGTGAAAAAATTAAAGTAGTTATTAGTGGGCAATCTATTGAACTATAAAACAGAAGTAACAAATCTCTTTCAAGTTTTTAAAATGTTGTTGTCTCATACAGTCTCATTTTGAGAATTCTTGAATCCTTATGCTCCAATGCAAAAGTAGGCCCTACTTACGACCCTTTTAAGTTAATGTGTACAGCATGCGTTTTCAAACACGGGTGCAAATGGTAACCCATAACAAATAAATGGGAATGTCTCACAACCTCATTAACCTAGTCTAACCTGATTGGCGCCTTTCGAGTAAATGAGCGATGATGCTACAAGGTGTAGGTCTAGGCCTAGATATTGACAGTGGAGATAACATAATAATAAAGTCTTGCTGGTGTTGCCAGCTAGCATATAGTTCGAAATTCCCAGTCTTAAGGGGAATATGTCTGGTAATAACATTTAACGATTATTTGGACCATGATCTTATTGAGGCCGAGTCAAAGAACGAGACGCCCCCCACCCCCTTCCTCTCTCGAGTCCATGGGCTAGTACTCAGTTGACACATGTCTTAAAACAATCCCTAGTCTCACAGATATGCATTGATAGACAATTGCATCAGACAAAATTAATTCCACTAACAAGTAAATTCGGATGATCTTTTGTAATAGATATGTACAGATAACGCTAGTAATTTTGCTTTAAAGTGATAAGTTTTTCAGATTTCATTACTTTGCCTCAACATTCGCTTAGAATTGGGTGCAATATAATTTTATGAAACTCGTATGTAATTAATTTTATTGGTCCAAACCGGACAAAATGCGATCTTACGGCTACAGTTAATTTCCTGGGCATTAAATACGCCTACTTAATTTAAATTTCTTAAAAAGAAATTTTTGAGTTTCATTCACATTTGTTATAACTTGTTTTTCTTATTTATTTAATTAACAATATGACGTGATTATGAGCCTTAAACTAAATTTAATTCATCTTAAATATTTTCATCATTGCCTGTGTATTTAGAAGCATGACTTAGATGCTTATGCCGCTTATTCTTAAGGCTCATTCACACCAAGGCGTACAAACGTCTAGTGTTAAGCGTCTAGCTAATCAGAGACTTCTTCTCGGGTAAGAGGAAGACTCTGATTGGCTAGACGCTTAACACTCGACGTTTGTACGCCTTGGTGTGAATGCGGCTTTAGATGGCCGGGAGGTCAAGATGGTCTGCGTTATCTAGTCTTAGACTCCTGTTGTCATTAAAAGACCCTCAGTTTAGAGGAGATAATGTATGTTAAATCTTTCGTGGCTGAAACTCCTCACGTGGGCTACGTGTGAAAGTTGGGAGAGTGAGGTGCAGCTTAGATATAGTCCTCTTCACTTAACCACGGTTCAAAATTAAAAGGTATGTCACCAATAGCCCTCGTGTTGCTTTTGAATGCGACATTAATTAACACTCACTAGCTCTCACAAACAACCTTTGCACTCGTGTACCTCCCATCTCGGGTCCTATGGTGAGGTTACGCTCATAATGGCCTTAAAGTCGTCTACATTGGAACTCAAAATATTGACAGTAGTTTCTTAACCAATCACATAAAGTTATAGATTTGAATCTTATAGTGTTCCAGCTAAGAATCCCTCTTCACTCTTGGAGCAGATGACTTATAAGTCTGTTTGTTGAGATCTAGTGGTCGCATTCGGCCTTTTCTTAAATAGACGCCTCTGTTCCTTGTTCAGAGTGAGGCTGTTTTTTGCAAAGAAGCAGACCCCTTCAAGATGCTTAGCCCCTACACCTTTAAAAATTCAATAATACACTGGTAACATCTTGTGGCCAATTGTATTACCCGCCACGGTACATCATTTGAGAACATTTTACAGCAAGAAGTCAATCCTTAAACATCTCTAGACTGCATCTGCATTCGTGTTGTGAATATTTACCCTTGCCCAGCAAGGTCACCTGACCCTTTGATAATCGAACATTTATTGGGCAGAGTAGGGCCTCAGGTGCAGGCACTCCAAAATGTCACAGAAGAAAAGTAATCATGATACTAAAACTATGGTGTACACTAGGGAAGATTAAGGGTTTTCACCGCTCCCTCCTCCAACAAATTATAAATTTGTCATACAGATTACGCCTTGGTGCTTTAATCTATGTGACTTTAGAATGCCCCCCCCCCCCTCTCTTTCCTCCCTTAATAGAGGTCTGTGTAGCCTACTGTATCAGATTAAAATCACATTAAATGAAACTGAAATAATAAAAAAAGGTTCACACAATTTCAAACTATAAGTTAGCCCTTAATTTTACCCATTCCATGCGTCTCCCTCTAAGTTTAAAAGTTTTCTCAGTTGTAAAAAGAGGGAAAGGAGTTTAATCAAGTTTCTTGTAATGCCCCGGTACAGGTTTATTACTTTTGATGCAGGGCAATCGGCAAATTAAAACAGAAATTGATTAAAACGAAGCATAATGTTTGTCTTAGAGAGTTCTTTCAGAGATACACTTCGAAAAGAGATGCTTTCAGGTTAATTAAGGCGATTCCAAAGAAGATTTATTTTCCAAGAGTCAAAATTTTTTTTATCGTCCGCCAACACCTCGTCAGACATTTCCTTTCACTCGTATGAGCACTGAAACGTAAAACTTGAGTTCAGCAACCTGCCTTTATTTATGTTTCTTCCGAGTGTAATTGCTGTTTTTAATTGGCACTGAACTTCACGAACTCTTCAAAAACCAAAAACAACAACAAAAATATTATTTGACAACAACGACGTTTTTGAATCTGCATTAAAGCGGGACGTTTAAAACGAAACCAAGGAAAGCGAGTATAAGAGATAAGGAGAAAAAAAACACATTAATGATTGGTGCAAAAAATAAAGAGGAGAAAAAAAAATCATTTCTTGGATCCGCGCCCTGGACAAGTTGTACATCGTGAGCAATTGTCTTTGAAAAAAGATCACAGTGACAGAGCAGATAGAGTTTGTCTCTGTTTCTTGGCTTTGTTTTTTAAGAGCTCTTGGCTCTACTTCAAGCGGTTCCGCCGCTCTTTGAAGATGTAAGGAAAGGAAAAATGTCTTTCCTGATTTTCATTTTTCAAGTTTTCCGTGCCCTCTTTCAGTTTAAAATGATATTTATAGAGTGAAGAAACATAATTTTCTTTTTTTTTCCTTTTCGCCCATTGAGGATATGTCTTTCTGGGTGATTGCGATTCAGAAAGTTTTGCACGTCTAGGCTCTTCAGTGTTTTGACTGCGTTTCTAAAACTGGTTACGCGAACACACCACATTAAGCTTCTCACAACAGTATATCATGATAATAGTCCATGCTGATCTTCTCTTGCGTCAACATAATTTGATGTAATCCCTTTTTGTACCTTCTTTCCCCTACTACTTCCTGGTTTGAGAATAGTGGGGTTTTTACTTTCTTTCGAAAACTGTTGTTCCGATTTGTTTCTTGCAAATAGAAGTTTGTTTTGCTCTTAAATTTATATGTAGGCAGCTCATATGTAGCAAACAGTAAAAATGTCGAAACCCTGCCTTCTTACACAACAGTAAAAATCATGTACTTTCCAGTTTTAGTGATGTATTTGTATACTTGTAATATCCTGCGGCAGCACCATCATAATTTCCGATATTAAATTCATTGCTCAAATGGCAATAGTTGTAATCTTATTTAAAAACACTAAGATTTTTTAAAAGGCATACCGCACATTTTGGACGCCGAAAAAGCACATTTGTCTTATTTCTTTACCTACGCTTTTGAGTACTAATTTGATATCAGTACTCTGCGAATTTCTTGCCAAATACTTGTAAAATTTCGCCACAAATTAAGGCGATAACATTAAACTGGTCACCAAAGATCTATTTTGGCGCAATTTCAAAATTACGCCAATTACCGATGTCAAATTTGTTTTAGCTTTTGCTTTATATTGAAAAGATTTTATTGTACGTTTTCCCTCGTCCATCCTTCTTTTTGTGCTAAATTGGATATTCTTTTGTTATATTAAATGTGGATACTTTTTGCATAAGTCATGACAAATATTTTGAGCTCCAAAGTTAATCGCATTTGGCATATTCTTTACACATTGCCTCTGGCTCAATAGTGGGTTGTAGTTTCTTCAAACCTTGATGGCTTTAACTTTTGTCAACATTTTCCAGAAGGTTTTGTAGATAAGCACGAAATTGGAAAAAACTATCTTTAAGAAAAAAGGGACTTGCATATAATACCATCAACCAATTTCTCCAAATCAAAAAGACGTCTCCAAGTGATATCATCGTATGCTCGAACAAGATTATTGTGTACCTTGAAACATTTTTCCACCATGCTTTTTTGGTGACTTCTTTTCATTTGATGAATTAGTCGACGGTATAGTACGTAATCACCGAAAAATGCCAAACGAAACATGGATCTTACGACTAAGTTGAGGAAATACGCCAAAACAAACAAAAGGTAGCGCCAAGAGACAGGGATATAAACGAAAAAGCATTTACATTTCATACTTAAAATGCAACGATTCAGTATATTTATAGCTAAAATGTTCGCTTAAGTTATCTAAAAACTTAAGGAAAATTTCCCGAATTGAGAGATGGTCCTCTGGAACACAAGTGATTTCCAAACAGTTTGTCAGGATATCACTGTTCCTGGTGACATCGTAATGCTCGAAAAAGTTGACGGATTGACCTCGTCTCATAGCACTGAGCTTGTAGACATAGAATACAGTCCTTGCGGGTGGTTGTAACCCTAAGAGTCCCTTACCATGTCTCCGTGACACTATATGCTCATTTTGATAGCGATTCTCAAAGCTGATGATCAAACGGTTAAAATTTAAGGCTTGAGAGAGCATTCGATGGTCATTCCTCAGAATGGATTCGTCCGATTATATACCAGTTATGTTTTTACTCAAATGCCATGAACGACTCATTTTCAGAAGTTTGGAATAAATAAATGAAGAAATAAGCACCAAAGAAGCGTAACATCCAACGCAACGAAAGAAATGGCAACTGCTGAATAGAACATATTCTTATATCTATTGCATTACACAGGTTTAAGTGAGGCTATTCGAATATTTTACTACGGAACTGCTATCACTTTTCACTGCAAGGTACATACGCAAATTTTATTGCTATCATCAGTGCCAGTTTATCCATTGGGTGCTTGGGGCGGACGCCCAAGGGCCTAGGGCTCGGAGAAGGGCCCGAATAAGCTGAACTTAACCAGATTTTCTGGGTTATAAATTTTGATTTTACAGTGCCAAGGAAGCCTGTAGATCTTCTGCGCCCAGGACCCGGCTGTCGGCACTGGCTGTTTCTTTTTTACTGTTTGTTGCGTATTTGAGACAGAGAGCAGAAAATCTTCTCAGCAGCGCAAAATAATATAATTAATAGTTTAAAGAATAATATATGTACCACATGCAAAGAAATTCTAACTAACTTCAAGGTAACAGAAAAGTTAAACTAAAATTGAAAGCCTACACACATTCATGCCGAAATCGAAATTGGCAAAATGCCTCTTTTTAGTTTTGTGTATCAGTTCATGGTTAAAGCTTAGTTACGGTCGTTATCATGAAGGTTCTTTGGCATGAGTTAACGCAAGGTTTTCTGTGTTTTAGTTTAAATTTAACTTGAGTAATAAAATGAATGTTTTTGTCTTAAGTGCGCTCGTGTTCTCTGATATGTACATATTTAATTTGTTCAAGGATGAAAAATGTATGGAAAACTGAGATTATACTTTGAATTATTGTTGTTTGTCTATTACACTACAAGAATATGTTTGAACAGTATTTATTTCACCAAATTGCAAGAATAACCACTTCTAAGAAAACTGTATGAATTGATTCTTATTATCCTTTTCACTGCTATACCGCGAATTATTCCTTTGTGTTTCGAGGAAAAATGTCTTTTTAGGGAGTTCAGTTATTGAATTTTATGTTACTTAATGACCGTATTTTAATGCTATTTAAATTTATAAAGTTAAATACCATTCGTATTGTTCCATTATTCTTTGATGTATTGTCCAACTGCACGATGCCAACGCTATTCATCTATATCGCATCCCCATTTCACTTTGGATAGGTATTTCATCATTTCATTGCAAAAATCTCATTTCTTTTTCCTTACTCATATTGAAATGATAATAAAAACAGTGTAACGCTTTTCTTGATTTCATTTTTCTTCCTTGTTTGTTTTTATTCAGATTTTGTAGAGTTATGGTGTGAGTACCTTAGATTTTTGATCGATTTCGAACTTTTCTGCTTAGATACTTGATGTGTAAATTATTTAGTTTGTTTTTTATTAATATCGTAAAATGTCCAGATGTCATCACAGACTCAACAGTAATCTCAATATTATATTTTTCTTATAACTGTACCACCATTTGAGGTTTTTATTTGTTTAGTGTCTATTTCTTCCCAACCTTCCCTATAGCTCATTAGCGTAGCTAGTCCTAAGTGGGCCCTGTATCAAAATTTCTTGGAAACCCCTTTTAGTGGCCTCCTTAACATGATTTGGGAGGCATTTTCTGTTTTCATATGTTGGGGCGTAATAACTCAATTTCTTTCTAAAACTTCTCAATACAATCAATTATAGCACAGTCCGTCGTGTTAAAACCTCTCCCAAGAAACTATCACTTCTTGGTGCAACAAACCACGCTCTGTGCGTCGGTCCACAATCAAATTTTAACTCGATTTCCTTCACACTCAATTCAGAGTCCAACGCGGAGGCCGCGGTAGCCGAGTGGTATAGGTATTGGATCGTGGCTTGCCTTGTCACGAGTTCGAGCCAAGTACTACTAAAGACCCGCCGTGTAAGGCAGCGATGCACGTTAAATCTGTCGAGAGTTGAAACGTCCTCCCGTTGGTGTGGTGTGGTAGTTAGGAGAGGGGGTGCCAGCTCAGGTGTCGTCCACGTCACTTGACCATGGTTCCAAATTACGTGGTCCGTCGCTAAAAGCCCTCGTGTAGCTGTACAGTGCGACTTTAACCCTCCAAGCAGTCTGCACGTAAAATTCCGCCATTCTAGAGATGCTTTTTCTGCCTTCAAGCAAGATTTCCAAAAGTGGCCGAGCCGCATTCTTAAAAATACGGCTCAACCGCTTTTGAGAACTCCACCTGAAAGCAAAAAATATGTGCGGTGCATTTTTGAAGCATCTCCAGAATGGCAAGACTTTAAGTGCAGACCGCTTAGAGCGTTAATATTCAATCAATCAATCATCAGAGTTTAACGCTTCGCACTTTCAAAACAAGGGACTCTCTCCCCCTCTCCGTCTTGCTCGAGGGTCAATCACCTTCTCCCCAAAAAACAGTAACCCGCCTCCGTAGGCGCGGTCCGTCGCCAAAAGCCATCGTGTAGCTGAACAGTGCGACGTTAATATTCACTCACTCACTCCGAAGGAGCGGTGTGAATTGCGCCAAACATTTCATAATCTACCTTCAACAGTAGCGAGGCACTACAGGGCCCCTGTTGCTCAGGGGCCCGTATCATTGATACGGCTGATATGGCGGTAGTTACACCCTGCTATAGCTCAACCACACGAAAGGAACTTTATTTCTGTCCATCGCTAAACGAGTTCATTTTATCGTAAAGAGGATCAGCGATCACTTAATAATGTCTGCTAACTATGGAAAATGTAGAGATTATTCCACACTTACGGGAAATGGGATAGAAAAATTCTTATACCACATGGAAGAAGACAACTCTTCTACTTAGTCAATCTAAGATAAATTTGAATAACGGTCAAGGGGTTCTGAGCTTCATATATAAAAAACATACTTAAACTTAGCCAGCAAAGGTATTCTTGTCCAGAAATATGAGGTATGAACTCATTGTTCATCTGTTACTTCATTATTTTATCAACCAGGTTGCCTCGTCCTTATTGACACTTACTCTTTACACAGTCATTTTGTAGAAAGAAAAATGACTTGGTGACAGTTTTAATATTTGGCAACATAACTTCGATTTCATATATTAATGGACGTTGCTAATATAATGGACGTATTACACCAGCATATCACACCAAATCAAAAGACGTCACCAAATGTCATGAAGGAATGTCAAGAGGGAATCTATTTCCTCACATGTTCGAAAACAATAATAACGATGGCAGCATTTGGCGACATTTTTCGAATTGGCGACATTCTTTAATTTGGCGAAATTGGATGACTGTGTTATCTGTAAGTACCCATCTTTCATATTTACCCATTAAAAATAAGAGAAATGAAGTAATTTTAAGTTTCATTCGCAATACCTATGAAACAATTTTACCTTTTAAAAATACCTTTTTCAAACAATTTAGCATCATTCATTAGGTGGTAATGTGAAATATTGAATAAAATTATAACAAGTTTAATATAACAAAAAAATCCTGAGGAACAGAAGAAGTTTCTTGTATTTTATTGTTTTTCTTCAAATTCATTGTTTATAACATTATAAACTCATAAAAAAAATTATAAATTTTACTCACATGCAAATATTAAAATAACAAGGAAGAAGGAGAACAAAACAATTTCAAAGAAAAAAGAGTTATAATATTTCAATTCTGCCGACGATTAATATCTCAAAGCAAGACCTAAATTCGAAACACATTTTTAAATAGAAAAGAAAATGCCATTTTATTCATATTTGGTTTCATTTGATCTACTTTTACTATACTAGGTCATGAAAATTTAGAAACATTTTATGAATACATCATTTCTCATCCTTGACAATTTAACATTCAATTTGTTTCAAAAATATAAGAGAGGAAACAAGAACAATGAAAATGGACAGAAGACGGAAATGAATAATAATTTAAAAATAAAATGTTCAGCGTTGTCTACAAAATAAGGAAATCGAAATGTAATATTCATGCTATCGATAACTTTTTTTTTCTAACAAAGAAAATGTGCGAGTTCAACTTCTATTCTTTGACATTAAACAAAGACAGCCGTAATAGTAAAATAATTCTAAAAATTAATCGCAACAAAATGAATAGCAATTTCTTCAAAAACAGCAAGATAAAAATAGATGTTGTAAAAAGTCGTCTGCGTTAAAACTTAATTATTTTAAAATGTTTCTCAAACATTTAATGGAACACAAAATAGAACATTTCATCAGCCAAGCGATAGCTTTTT
>BMAV01020995.1:141834-153975 GCA_019973955.1 Trichonephila inaurata madagascariensis | reverse complement strand
TGGGTCCAGCTCAAGTGCAATCCTTATCACTTGATTGTGGTTCAAAATTGCATAGCCGATCGTTGGTACTCATCGCGTTGCTTAAAAGTAAGGCGTAAATAAACACAAGCAAAACGTGGCAAATCTTGAAACGTCCCAGGACTCGAATTCAAGACTCGTCAGGAAAAACGCCGGCCACGAGTTCGCGATTATAACCACTCAGCTACAACTAGCACGTTTTTTTAACACGAAGTATGCAACAGAGATGTAGCTATACATTCATCATAATATACTTCAATGTTGAGCATATTTTCTGAAAAATTTTATTTTGGCATAAATTTGTGTATATAAAACACAACTGAAGTTTGAGAGCCCTTATCAGGATAAGGTGTGTCTGGAAATTAGTTTGACTATATTTTATTTATTTATTTATTTTCGTTATAAAATGTTGGAGATATTATACATTAAGTCTATAAAGACCTCTGATAATTTGATTCAATTCCTGTTCATTCAGGGCATAAAAACGAAAAAATCTGCGAACGTAAGACGAATTTTGGAGCTATTATCTGCATTTAGAGATGTATTCCATTACAAAAACTTTTAGCGTAAATAGCTAAGGTTTTCCTCCTCAAACGGAGAAAACGTCTGCATCATCAGAAGAGTGTTTTTTTTAATTGTTTCTCACAGTTACAAGAAAAATATTTAACACTTGATGGGACACTAATACGAACTCCTAGAATCGTGATGAGAAGAAAAATGAAATAGATGTACTTAATATAATTATCAAGTTTTTTGTGTGATTGATGATCCCAATTTCTCCGAAAACTGTAGCTCAATTACGTAATTAGAGGAATTAATAGGCAAGAATTTTTTTTTCTTTCAACTATACGACCAGAAAATAGAAATTCTCAGAATTTTTATTTGTAGCGATTCCTATTCTCGAACCTACTCTACTCAGTTAAAGGTACACTGCAAAATGAGAGAGAAAAAGTACAAGGTTTCATTTCATCCAAGTAGTTGACCAAATTTTGGTATTTTATCTGATAATCACAACAACAAGTTATATTAGATTTATGTTTTTCAATTTTATCAAAGTTTTAATAATATTTTAATCCACATCATAATTAGTTAAAGATCTTTTTGGTAATTAGAATATGTTTTGATTAAAGATATTACGGCAGAGTAGTGGTCTTCTCTCTCTCTCTCAAATTTTGTCGACTCGCGGAACCCTTGAAAATGTGAGGTGTTTTCAGGGAAACCCCCATCCAAGTAGATATCTTAAAATAATATTTAAAATAGATCGACATGCTATAAGTACTTAAGTAAAAACAATTAAAACATTTTATATTTTTTATTAAAAATTTTTACATTTTTTTCTAATGGGCTGCATATTGGCAACTAAGTGTTTGCAGACACGGCAAGTCCCAAATGTGAGAGCCATTTCATAGTGGCACCATCTAGTGGTGGCTCTCGCTACTAAATTTGGACTCTTGAGTTAATTTAGTTCAAGCTTTCGTCGGATGCTAAATATATTTTTTAGCATAGTATTAATGAAATCAACGCGTTAGTTCTTGTTCTAGGTCTCACCCATCATTGCATCATATTTAATAACTGGGATATGTGTTTGCATTTTTTTTTACAGAAACTATCGAAATCTAAGTGTATTGAAGCTGTCTGCATTCGCATTTCATCCTCTGCTTTAATTTGCCTTTATATTTTTTTTTTTGTTGCCACATACACTTCGAGAAAAATATTTTTAACTTAAATATATTTTTTAGACTGGCATTAAAATGTTCATAGCTATGTGAGAAACTTCTGTGTATTCTGAAAATCTGCTAGCTAAAATTTAGGAGCTTGTTTCCTGCTTAAATTTAGACTTATAAACGTTGGATATGTTGATATATTGATAAATTGTGCTTTCTTCAGTGACAAGCCTTCTAATTTATCCATTCATGCTTAATGCACGTGACTTGTACGAAATTTAAGATTTTATTTTATCCATAAAATTTTTTTTCCATAAGCAAGCTGTCTTTTAAAATTCTATCTTTTAGTCAAATTACCAACTAGTTAGTAGCCAACTTGTTAGTAAAATTGAAATTTTACTAACAAGTTGGCGCTTTGATTAAGCAAATAGCGATCATTTTTGGGACCCCGATCAAAGTTCTAAGGAATCTTGAGAGTTCCATGGAACCCAGGTTTAAGTTCCCAGTAGTAGAGCATGATTAAACTGGACTAATCAGGGTTCATGGTCACCCTGATTGAGCAAAAAAAAAGTTGAAAATGTTCCAAGGTATTTGAGATAAACATTGTACAGGAAAAAGAACATGCGTTTTAAGACAAAGAAATATGGTAATTAATTGAGCAAGAACGAATTCAAATCAATACATTGTTTGTATGATATTTATTATGTCGAAAGGAATTATAAGATGATGATTTTATGTTAATCATGTATTGTTTTTAAATGGCTATCTGTATTAAGCGACTTTCAGTTGAAAGCTGTCTGAACTGATTATTTTAGGGAGTCTTTCTGTATTGATATTTAGCTTCTCTATTTAAGTTATAATATTTTTCATAGCAGTTTCTTTTATAAAAATATTTTTAGACATAATAGCTTTACACTACAGTCGGAAGTTTTTATAGTTTTCTAGTTTAAAAAAAAAGAAGAAAACATTGTGACTTTCAAAATCGAGTCTACCGAAATATATTTCAAAAGAAGCTTGTTAAAAAATTAGCAATAAGATAAATTTGATAAACTTCTGCTTATCAAGAACTAAAGAAGTCTTTAGAAATTAGCAAATAAGACGTTTCTGAGATTTTTTTTTTTTTTAAATTATAGCATGAGTTCTAAGTTTTGAATATCTTTGTTTAAGGACATGAAATTTTTACAACATTGTAGACAAGATTTCTAAAATCGGAAATTTTTTCAAGCATTTCAAATAGCAGAATTTTTCCAAATCACTTAGTTTCTTTAAAATTAAAATATTAGAATGTTAATGTTTTTATCAGGTCTCATACAGCCACCACATCAAGAATGTAAACAAAACGAATTATATATACTCAGCAAAGTTAGTGATACAAACCTTGTACTGTCTAGACAAAGAGTCTGTTTATACTGCTTTAAACATTACTTTTCTAGAATGGAAGTCCAAGGGAGTATTTAAAATAAGAACACACACACACAATCAACGCAGTTCCATAGATTAGTAGCTTCTTTATAGTAAAACAATAGAAAGAACTTCGGAGTGTTTACTGCATGCTTTAATTGCCCATCGCTGAGTTAGATTGAAAATAACTACTACTCCATCACGATCAGAACTGTTTTCTGGCGGTCGCCAAATTTACTTCCAAAGAAACGCATCTCTATGTATATGCGCATGTTCAAACTCAAATACCTTTGAAAACTTGCCTTGATTCACGTTAAATCTGTTATGGTTCTAAGCCCTCCGGTTGGCGTGGTACGGAGTGTGAATTTATTAATGTCGCACTATAAAACAACACGAGGACTGTTGGAGATAGACCTTGTTATTTTGTACCACAATCAAGTGATGATTACGATATTCGAGCTTCTACTCACCTCTTCACACTATTGCACCACACCAATTATACGACCTTAATCCTCGACAGATTTGACGTGCATCATCCCCTGTACACGGCTCGAACTAATGACACACCGACCACGAGTTCGTGACCATAACCACTAAGTTACTACGCCGACATGGGGCAGAAATTTGGAGAGGAAGGTGTCTGTTCAGATGTCGTCCTCGTTACTTGACTGAGGGTAAAAATTACGAGGTCCTTCTCTGATAGCCCATTCATTGTTTTATAGTCTGGCGTAAATTAATTTTCAAATATAATTATGTGCATGCTCCATATAAAAATCTTTTCTTGAATGTTTTACGTTGAATTTACATTTTTTCATCTAATTATATTTTGCTTTTCGGTACTTCAGTTCTGTAATCAAAGTGTTTAATTGATCAAAATACAGAATTATTTTAAACTTTTAGCAATTAATGCTTAGATACTACATCGTATATGATTGTCAGTCCACAAATATGGCTCAATTTAGCATACATTTAATGAGAATAAAAAATGAACTATATAAAGGAAATAGGGCCGTAATGCTCTTTATGGTATTAAATTACAAAATGAAATTTACAAAAATGAAGTTATATATTTAGGAGAGATACTTGCATGGAAAATATCTGAATTTTGTTCTTGCGTATAATATGAAAGCAGTCTTTCCCCCTTTAAAATGAGTGAAATATTTTTTATGGGATTTATTTAAAATCATGCCTATTGATTCATGCCATGCATTCTTCTACTTTTCGAATTTTCTGCCAAGAAATTTAGAGCCTAATTTATATTATTCGACACTATGTAGAAACGAAATAATAATTAATTTTTAAATAACTGAGAATATAGAATTAAAAGACGTCATATTTTTAACCGTGCGTACTAAAAATTTGTACCAATACTTTTTATTGCTTGACGTTCTTTTATACAAGGAGAAAAATACTGATTGCTGCATTCCGATTTTATTTTAAACGTATTAAACGAAATTTTATCCAATGGCAAACTAATTTCCAGCCTTACATTTTCCCAACCAGAAATTTTCCACCTCTTCGATTTCTCATTCTAGTAAAATCAATAATCAGTTGGGCTAATACAACGATTATTTTTAGTAATTATATATTTGTATAACTGTCTTTGAATGTATTTTAATATACCTTTTTCGACGTTTTTGTTATTGTTCGTTGAAGGTGAAATTTAGCTCAGTTCAAACACTACAATATATAAAAGAAAAGAAGGAGGATAGATAAAGCTAAAAGAATGCTCAAATTCTGCGCTTGTTATACTTGAACTGGGAGATTGTTTTGTCTTCAGACAAAAATGTCATTGTTATGGCTGCCGGTCAAATTACTTCTGCCTCGTGCTTATAGCAAGGCTTTCTCCTTCACTCAAACTTCACTTGAACCACGGTTGAATGTTTTACCAAGTAAGAATTCTTATGAAATTATTCTGTAAAGACTGGTATCTCTTGCAGCTCAAAATAAACGGTGGAGAATATTTGAATGAAGAAAAAGCTTTATATTCAACTAATTTAAACTTTAGTTCTATGCCTTAAGATAGGAAGATTTTATTTTTGAAGGAGTTCCAAGAAAATAGAACGTGTAGAAGATCAATTTTGGAACTCAATCACTCATAAAAAAAACTGACATCGTTAATTTCACCAAAATACTAAGAATTAAATGGACAGGCCACGTTGTCAGAATGGACAAAGAACGCACCACTAAAAAAGTCTTCAATGCCCAACCAATTAGCAAACAGAGAAAAGACAGGCCAAATCTTAGATGGATTAATGGCCATGAGAGAGAGAGAGAAAAAGATCTCCTAGTTTTGAGAACTAAATATGGGAGAACACTATCAGGATGAAGGCTGGCCTGGAAAAGGCTTCTTGAGAAGGCCAATGCCACCCTGGGCTGTCGAGAAACTGAGGAGGGAAGGAACTATGCAGTAATAAATAACTTTCTTAGTTCTAGGTCATAAAAATATAAATCATGTTCATTTTTATATTTTGGCATTGTTTGATTTTCGCAGCAGCAAATTAACTTGGTCTTTAGCCAAATTATCCATGGCACTCAACTTTTAATGCTAAGTTCGGGTTTTTAAGTGAATATATGAAACTGCATGTCTTTTTTTAAAAGTTATGGTTATTTAATCAATTATGCAATTTTTGCTTCAATATACCTTTCCCAACGCAATTTTCATGCATAGATGCCTGCCTGGCTGAAAGAAATTTTGATCTTTAATATGGAATTTTTTTAGACTATCTTCATTTTCATGCTGTTTACCCCGTAAAATCTGTACTAAATGTTTAAAAAAAACGAAAGTGTCAGTTGGATAAAGATCCAACGAATAATCTAAGTGCTGCGAAATTTCATATTTTAGTTGATTTCATTTCGCCGTTGTTTTGTAGGACACATCTGGATGAGATTAACGGGGAGAAGTATTGGGCCATATTGACGAACAAGTGATGGGCGTATAATTTTCAATTTATCATGCATTTCATCAATGTACTGAAAGTATTATAAATACAATATATAGGATTCTTTCCCACCAATGCTTTCAGACCATTATTTCTCACAGATGTGTTGGGTCTCTCTCTCTTTCTCGTGATTAATTCTGTAGGGGAAAATCACCGAACCGAAGTGTTTCAAATCAATGCTGCACTTTTAGGTCGCGCGCGCACGTTTGCAGTATTCTTTCTGAATTACTAGTTTATATTGAGTGCAGCGTTTGCAGCATTTTCCAAAGTTTAGATTCATATGTTAACGGTCAAAGCTCGAAATCGACCAATACTCGTCTTGGGCAACGTTACTGTAAATTTACCGGTCAATGTCCGATCTTTCCTTGATTTCGGGCTTTGGCCGACCAATCTGCGAAGTGACTAGGGACGATCAGCCTGAGTAGGAAGAAATAAATCAAGAGCAAATGGTTTTACACACTGTTAAAAATGAAGTATTTAAAAATAAATACTTCTGTATACTATTTTATTACTTTTTTTTTGTAAGTACAATTGTTTCAGAAACGAGTTCAAATATAAGTGACACATATGAGATAAAAATAACCGCTTAATATATAAAAATATGTTCTCGTGTAATTCTGTTCTTATATTAACGCCATGATAGAAATTATTCAATGAACGCATATGCTGTAACAAGGTGATAGAGTAAATAAGATTAGTTTTACGCCCTTTAAAATGACGAATTATATCTTGAGCAAATGCGTTCCGTATCGTGTGTGAATACAAAGGCAAATTGAGTATTCAAATTGTCAACTACCTTTAAAGGTGATACTTAGTCTGTTTCTGCTCCATAGACCTAATATTAAAGATCCCAGACCACATTGTCTCTCGAAATATCACTTCAAAAAAATGAAATTTTTTGCAAAGGCAAATAGCAAATATAAGGACAAATTAAAACAAATATGAAAGAAAAATAGTTTTGTTGATAATATTATTTAAAGATATTTCACTGTTGACGCCATCTATCGAATTTTGAAATTTGTCGATGTGCCGTCTATCGGTCAATCTACTATTATCACATCGAGCTTTGGCCAAGAATTTCCAACCATTTCGCAAAATGGCCCAGCAATAGTAGAATATGCAAAATTAATTGCAAGTACTTCGGGTTTTGACCAAACCTCTTGGCCAAACCCCGCAATTCGCAAACTGGCCAAACATCTGACTTTGGCCGGAACACATCTAAAAAATTTATACGAATATCGGTTGAATCCATATCCTTACGAAATTCTAAACTAGTAAAATGGAGCAAACGCTTTTGAGAAAATCTTCTTTGTTGAAATGTGACTCTAAACGAGGTTATACCAAAAACAAAAGCGTAACGAAAACTGTAAAATAAACGTTCGCATGTGAAGAAAAGCCCTCAACCTAATATAAAACTTGAGTTTTAAATAATTCAAAAAAAAATTTCCATTTTTAACTTTTAGAAATTCGTGAGTAACACCTACGAAAATTTCACCGGCTGTGTTTTGTTGTCAAAAGAAAACTGAAACTAAACCGATTGTGAACAATACCTTCCCAGCATTGGCTACTTTCCAAGGACACAGCCTCCACTTTTCTCGTATTGTCTCTACCGGGTCAATGGACGATTTATTTCTTTGTTCTAAATCAGTTAGAAAAGTGAGTTATTTTCCTTTTCAGCACAATAGCGAATTTCCACGACTGTTCTTCTTCCCCCTCCCCCTATCTGGTTTCTCGAGTTCAGAAATCTTTCTTCTTCGCATAAACTGGGGTTTCTTTCAAACCATTTTTACTTTTCAAGTGTCGCATTTTGCATTTTCTTCCCGGTGACATTGCATTTATAATTTTAATGTTCTAAAAATCAAAAAAAAAAATTGTTTTGGATCTTTTAGTTGCCTTAGTTAATTTCTTATGGTGTTCATTTTATGTGGAATAGCATTTAAATTCCTTTAAATTAAGGTGACCAGTTTTTTTACAATGAAAAGGAGAACACGCGCGAAAAATTTAAGAAAAGTTGCAACGTAAATATATTAAACATTTATTAATTCAAATAAAAATACGCTAATTACGCTTGCATTCCTTTTAATTATTTACTTAAACGAGTATTTTCTCATTGAATATTTTTTTTTTTTTGTCAATATATCATTTTCTAATACATCGGAAATTTCGGTGCAAAAAATATCCTTTATATTGAGCTTTACAGTAAGTGCTACAGCTAAATTATCAATCTTGATTTCTGACTTGTCTAAAAATCATTACCAACGGAAAAAACTCTTTCAATTTTTGCATTGGTTTCTCGTCAGCGCAACGTAAATTCAACAGGAATAACTAAATTATAATATGAAAAGTGTTCCTTTTTGAATGGTTAAGTATTTTTACCCATCTTTTATCAATTTCAACCTGCTGATTTACCAATTGTTCCACTTTATTAGAATTTAAATATACATTCAATCTTCTAACTTATTCAAACAGACAATTGTCATCGATTTTAATATCAGGCATTTCTTTCGATAAAAACTGAACACAGTTTTCTATATCTGCCCAATTTACCCCTGAGATGATGGTCAAAAAACACAATTGAAAACTGTTATATCCTGTGATATTTGTTTCACACCATTCTCTTCGACACATTGGAAACAATGTTTGGTTCGTCTCTGAATAGAGATTAACAGATCAATTTTTTAAAATATTGAAAAGGAAGACAAGTAGGAGGACACTTTTCGAGGAAGGACAAAACCTATAAAAGGAGGACCGTCGTCCTTTATTTAAATGCTATTCTACAACTGTAGCGCCCTGTTTGAGAGCGCGCAACCGTGTGTCTCGGAAATCGAGTGATGACGAATATATTCATCAATCACAGAGTTAGTGTCTCTGTTAAAATATTAGATGAAAAAAGATGAGTTTATTTATTCAATTGCGAATTTTATATTACTAATATTTATTGTACAGAAGGTCTACGTATAGGGCTATAAAATAATTTAGCTTGGTCGATGGTTTTTCCGAGCGTAAGTTTTTATGGATATGTATTAATTTTATTGAACGTCAAAATTCTTTCGGACTGAGAGACCTAAACACACACACTGATTTACTTCTTCGCTGACAAAATATTTTCGACCAGTCTTGATATTGAGGAAGTTTGGGATTAAGGTTGATCACAATCCTCTTACCAGAAAGCATCCTTGCCTTCCCCACCCCAATAAAATAGCTGTTCTTTAGGCAGAACGACATTGGGCCATTACTCCAATGTCGGCACAAGACTGTAACGTCAAACAATTGGCATTTACATCACTCGATAGCTAGGTAACTTCGGACCAACAGCAATCAATGGGTTCAGCACCAGGTCGGCGTCACGCATTTGTCCCGTGGCAGACTATACCTGAAGGTACTCTATTACAAATCAACTTCTCGATTTTTGCATTTGCGGTTAACATCGAAAAAACTTAACATCGCACGTAATAAATTCGTTATGCGAATTTATACGTTGCTTCAGCCTGTCCATACGTGGAAGCTTGAATTAATCTTAAATTTCTCATAATTGTTTTACTCCCGCCTTCCCACAAAATATTCTAATCATCCTGAAATTTGAGAGAATATATTTTGTTTTTCTCAAAAATTACGATTTAAATAGCCAACTGTCACTACTTTTTACCCATGACGGGTATACTCGTCATGACACAAAACCCTGCAACTTCTGCATGAAGGGTATACTCGTCACGACACAAAATCCTACAACTTCTGCATGACGGGTATACTTGTCATGACGCAAAATCCTACAACTTCTGCACGACGGGTATACTCGTCATGACACAAAATCCTACAACTTCTCCATGACGAGTATACTCGTCATGACACAAAATCCTACAACTTCTGCATGACGGGTATACTCGTTATGACACAAAATCCTACAACTTCTGCATGACGGGTATACTCGATCATGACGCAAAACCCTGCAACTTCTGCATGACGAGTATACTCGCCAATCACAGTTTTCTGGTTAAATCGTAATCACTTTGATATCTTTTTCCGATTATAGTTTTTATTAAATTCTAATCTTTATAATCCGTAAATCAATTTCCACATTTAGCAAATAAATCAAATTTTTGACATAATAAATAGGAAATTTGTTAATTTCTAATATATCAACATTCAGAGATAAAGAAACAAAAAATGATGTTCCAAAACAGATAAACAAGAATTACGATGGAGTTCCTAAAAATATTTAAAATACCTACGATGCAAGTCTTAAAAAAGTTAAATATGTTTTTAGCAGTATGCTATTTGCAAACATAGCTTTTAAAAGTCAATGGAAAAATGTCAATTTCACAAAGAAATTAGTTGGCTTCTTTTACAGGATGTTAATTTGTGCACTGAAAAATTGCTCCTTCTCTATCATTCGAAATTAAACAAAACAATTTTTCTCATTAATTTATCGGTGTCATTCATCAACAAGTAATACAAAAAAAAATTAGGTCAACAAAACAGAATTTTTATTTTACTTACTTTTTATTAAATAATTACAATTAATATAAATATATATATACATATGACACACACAGAATCACAAAACAGTGGCAAAACAGAAAGTGGTTTTCCTTGCAATTTTTCATTTTATATAGGGTGTTAGACTATTATTTTTATTTGATACTGTTTATTCATTAATTAAATTTAGTTGTTCCAATGAAATAGTATAGTAAAAAGAAGTCACATTCTCAGAACTTATGTCATGCCAGGTGGGATTCGAACCCACGACCTTTGGATTAGAAGTTAAACGCGCTATCCATTGCGCTACAGCGATTTTCCTTTTTATATATAGAGTTGGACTATTATTTTTTTGTTACTATTTATTCATTAATTAAACTTAATTAATGAATTGATATTTGAAAAAACTGTATTAACATCAAGTGTCCTTCACTACAAGTTTAAAAGAAATGTATTTGAACTTCAGTGAATGAATAAAAAGTATTTTATTAACGATTGATAATTTGAACAAGATATATATATATATATATATATAGGGAGAGTGTGAACTAATAGTTGGAATTGAAAAAAAGTTCGAAATACTTTTTATTTTTTTAAGGAAACTGCGGTCATCTGGACTCTAAAGAAACCCTACCAAGTTCGTTGCCCGAATAAGTATGAAATTGTGTACCGGAAAAGAGATTCTATATTCAACGTCTAAAAAAGAAGAGTTCAGATAAATGTTCGAACCAAAAGGTTTAACAATATATTATTTTTTTAAATAATTTATTCATTGAACCTCTTGCGTCTCAATCCACTTTCGTTTTATTTTGTTTCCTGGAGGACAGTTGGATAAAATAAACGCAGCTTATGATGGCAAAGGCATCTTAGCTGACTCAATCAGACAAGGGAAGTTTCAAAAAGCGTTTTCCTGCTTCTCCTGGTCTCAATCAACTTTGGAGTGGGTGACAAATTCGGGAAACCAGCGTCATAAAAACCTCCCCCCCCCCTCAATCGATGAAGTGACTGAAGAGGGGGAGATGGATTGATAAGACCAGGAAGGGAGACGGTTTTCATCATAGAATGGGGAAAAAGTTGGGGAAATTAAAAAAAAATCAAAGAAAAAAAATAATTTTAAAGAATATATCGCCAAAGAATTTTGTGTGAGACTAATCTTTTTATTGAACAAGATTTTCTTTTTCTTTTGCATAATATTTGGAAACGCTGAATCTTTTATGCACGCAAGATATTCGTAAAGATTGATTCAGAAGAGAATATTTAACGTTATTAATTTTATTTAAGTTAAAAATAAGGATATATTTTTCTATATTTTGGTTAATTCACTTAAAAAAGAAACTGAAATCGTCTTTAACTATATAAATAGTTTTAGTTTCTAATACATGCAAACTGAAGCATACAGCTACTAAAAGTAGTATTCTAAATTTTATTAAAACGTGTACATATTTTCTGTGTATTTGTTCTTATTTTTCTTGTATTTTTCTGAAATTTAAAAAAAAAATCTAAATTTTATTTATTTATTAATTTTTTTGGCAAGAGAAAAATTGATGTATAAAAATGCTATAATCATCGATTGTTTTTAAAAGAAAATGTTATTATTTTTAATCATAAAAAATACAATTCTTTTAAAAATAAATAAGTTC
>BMAV01020995.1:101740-125399 GCA_019973955.1 Trichonephila inaurata madagascariensis | reverse complement strand
CTGAATTCAATGACTTTCCAAGTAAACCTTTTGATACAAGACCCTTAAGAAGCAAAAAAAAAAAAAAAAATTTACATTTGGTTGTTTTAGGGCCTTACTTTTTTAAAAATTGGGTTAAATTAAAGAAAGTGTTCAAGTAATTAATTTTCACGAATCTTGAAGCTAAATCTGTATCGTAATTATTAAGTTTTAAAGCGCTTTTTGAGTCTTCATTCTTGTCTAAAAGATAGTCTAAATGGGCATTTAGCGAGTACTATTTTGTTAGAAGTTACAAGATTTTGCCTGTTTGGTTTGATTAACTGCAAGTTTCATTTATTTGAAAAGCATTGCCTATGTCTTATTCTTTTAATCCTTGTGACATGAATGCATACTCTCATTGTATTCGTGTGGTAGCAATTCTAACTATTTATAACCTGTAAATTATGCTTAACAACATGAATATATTTTGTTATCGACCTGTTTTTTCTAATATATCTCAATATTCATTAGCGCAGTAGTTATCTTACGGTAAGTTTTACTATCTGTGCTCTGCATAAGAGAAAACAACCTTTTAATTTGCAATTATTTTTTATGTCTTTTAGAACATGGACTCTTTGCGGAACCCCAGAATACCTTGCTCCAGAGATTATTCAAAGTAAAGGCCACAACAAAGCTGTTGATTGGTGGGCTCTCGGTATTCTCATATATGAAATGCTAGCTGGGTAAGTGTTCTTTTTTAGCCAGTGACATCTTAAGATTACCTGAGGCCCTGGGCCCCTCTGCAAAAGTAGACCCCCTCCTGAGACCCTTTTAAGTAGACAATACATAATATAAGTTGTCAAATACTAGTACAACTAATAAATGTGCGTGTCTCAGAATCTCACAAACCGACTCGACCGATTGCTGCCTTTCGACTCAATGAGTAATGATGGTTGGTGTATGGTGGTAGGTCTAGACACGGACGACGGACATGAACTTAATAATATTGTCTCGCCATTGTTATCACATGGCATACAGTTTGAAATTCCCAGTTTTTTCGGAAAATATGTCTAGGGTTAACATTTGACGATTGAAATCATTATTCGGTTTATAATCTTATTAAAGCCGAATACAGCACGAGAAGAGGCCCCTCCGAGACCTTGGTTCCAGGCCCAAATGTTCCGTGCATTAAAACGTCCCTGTTTTTTGGAGTTTGCTTAAATTTTGAGAGGAAAATGTTTTTTAAGGACTATAGCTCTGTAAAACATAGATGTCTTTTATGTTTTAACGAACCTTAACATGTGTTAACCAATTTAACATGTGTACACTTATAGACAATTCACAGTCCGAAATGTAATTTTTTTTATCGGTCTTTATTTGTGGAAATAGAAGAATATGAACTCATCGTGTAAAATTTTCTTTTAATTTAGACGTATTTTATACTTTTCAAAATGAAATGCAATATGTCATGTGAGATACCAACTAATGCATTTTTTTTCTTTTTTACATTTTTTGCAGATTTCCACCATTCTTCGACACCAATCCGTTTGCTATATACGAAAAGATATTAGCTGGCAAAATTGATTGGCCCAAACATATAGATCCTATCGCCAAGTAAGTTCACTAGTTTTAATTTTTCTTTTTGTTTTGTTATATTAAGATTTAAACATTTAAAACAAATTTGTGAAAAACAACGAATTAATAACTTAAAATTAAATGTTTTTTAAACTTAATATTCTTCAGTTTAAACTTTGGCTGAACAATCTTTAAAAATCCTCAAGAACTTCAACAAAAACATAATTAAAACCTTTATTGAGTGTTTATCTGGCTCGTGGTATGTTCGAATAAATGAAAATCTAAATTACTAAAGGTCTAATATTTGATTCAATTATGCAATATGAATAAGGGGAAAAACGTTTTTAGAATAATTTTATCAAGATAATAACTTTCTTAGATTTTTAAGTCATTAATATTACAGATTGTAAAGATAAAAAACAACCATAAAACAATAACATAGATGACAAAATGCTTAAAGAAGAACACAAAAACATCGAAATAGTTCCAGATTATGCTGAATTTCAATCTCCTATCACAATATATACCAGCGATAGGCGGATAACTAGAATGTGGAATGCAATATTGAGCCTAGATATTAATATGTAACCATTGATAAGCGATTTGCGTGAACCAATTACAGAATGCCATCTATCATGCTAAAACCAATTGAAATGCTCGCTCTTATAACGGCTTAGGGTAACTCATTTTCACGCACCAACATTGTGTATTAAATTCGGAATTTAATGTTTGGAACATTTAACAGAGAGAGACACTTTAAAACAAGGGTGTCACAAACTCAAAGGTTAACTTGAGCCAAAATATACAAGGTTGAACTTTAGTTGGGCTGCAAAAGAACCCCTGATATTCATGGATATTTCCAACATTACATTAAATAAACGTATATAAATGTATAAGAGCAATTTAATGTTGACGTCCTGACACTTGGCACCTCTTCTCTGCTACTACTTATCCCATTTCGGGAGAAATTTTGATATTTTATTATATATTATTGTGTGCCGATATACTGGCCGGGCCGCTATAATGTTCGCTGAGGGCCGCGAGTTTGACACCCCTGCTTTAAACTTATTAACTGGGAAAAAGGCAATTTCTATTAAAAACAACTTAAATGACACAGTAAAATTATCTATTTATAATAAGTCAAACTTATTTTTAAGAAAAGAGACTTTAACAAAGAATAATACCAATAAATCTGTGTCCTGAATAATATTTTATAACATTCAAATTTTAAAAAAAAAAACTTAATTTCTCTTAATTAAAGCTTTTTATTTTAGACGAAGAAAAGAAATATAACATTGTGTTCCTGTAAGAGAGAAAATTATCTCATAAAATCATTCTCTACTTAGAAAAAAACTAAAACCCTTTCTTGAGGTTTTTTATTATATTTTTACTTAATATTTTGTAACGGAATTTCATTATAATTATCTCCAGATGGCGGTTAACCATTTTTCAGCCTTAACTTTGTGCGCTTATAAAGTCTGGTTAAAAGTATTGAAGATTTAGACCATTATTACTTTTTACTTTCTCTTATATATAACAGAAGTTAATGACTAAAATTTTCTTTAATTTTCTACTCCTGTGTTAATTAGTTCTTTAAAAATTCTTTTTCTAGAGATTTAATAAAGAAACTATTAGTGCCTGATAGAGCTAAACGGCTTGGAAATATGAAAGTAAGTCTGTTATATTTTAATAAATGTTCTTTTTTTTAATGATTTGTTGAGAATATTAATTTTGGTGGAATAGAAAAGAAATTGTACTTTTTCCCGCTATTTCCTGCCTTAAATGATTTTATTGTCTAAATATTCGCCCCTTAATCGTTATTTATAGATAATTAAAAGCTTCTAAATATCCGTTTAACCTGTGATTATGAAATGTATTGCAATTAATTTTGGAAAAATAATCTATGTGTTTAGTTTTTAGAAATATGTTTTAAAGTATACATATATATTTCGGCATATTAATTTGTTTTCTTTCATTAGTTTACTTAAATGGTTTTCGTATTATTTATTTTATTTATTTATTTGCCATTAAATGAGAAATGTTGTTTTGAAACCGTAATATGTTTTTTAAAGAAATTAGTTAAGTTTATACATATGAGAGCAGTTATAATTTTACAATTTCGGAAATAAGAAAGCTGCATTCGATATAATTTTTGAGAAATATCAGAAATTATGATAGCATAAATAATTTATATAAGTTGCTTTGTATATTTCATAATATTTTTAACTCTCAATAAAAAACAATATTAAGTGGAATAAATATATTTCAAATTAGTTATTGCATCAGAATATAAGATACGTTTTTTTTAATGAATCTTATCGTAATTATTATTATATCATATTAGTAATTATTAAAAAACAAATATGATAATTTTTAAATGACTTACATTTTTGGAAAATTTCTTACCTCTTTAAGTTAGAGTTAGCCAAAGATGTTGACCAGATTAGCCTGTCCTAATTATTTTTTAAAAAATTCTTCAGAACAACGCTTTTTGTTATCTCTTTACTACTACAAGCCATTTTTAGATACTACAATAATAAAAGAATAGAATATTTCAAAGAGAATAAACCAAGATTTAAGCAAACGATTTTTTGTATATTGCCATAATGATGAGATGAAAAGAATCAACTGACGATATTTAAATTAAAAGAATTTATCCAAAAATATTTTGGAAAACAATAACTTTTGTGACGCTTGCATTTTATAATTCTTTTAATAATAACTGGAGTAAGAATTTAAAAAATAAAATAAGTCTCATTTGAAATCCGATGAAGAATGTGTAAAACGAAATTGGACTATATATTTGAATCTTTTTCTTAAGCTAATATAAGATTTCTGCAACTTTTTTAAGAGTACGAACATTTTTGAGACTCTGTATTTTTTTTAAAAAATTCTTCAAAATAGCTGTGGAATAATTAGATTTTTGATCTCTTTTTTCCCCTCTTTGTTTATGAATAAATACATCAATAGATAGGTTCAAAAATATTCAAATTTTGATGAGAATTTTATTTTAGTCTATCGAAAACTCTTAATCATAAGTTCCAAAACGTTAAATACAAAATGATTTTTTTTAAAAACATAACAACTTTTTTAGGTGTTATCATCGTAATCGTTTACACAAAACCCTGTTGCCAATTAAAATTTTTCGATATTTTTATAACATCCGGAAAGGATAGATAAATTTGGAAGATTCATCTTGTTACTGAAGCATATTATAACAACAAACACATCTGCAAGTTTTTTTTAAAAAAAAGATTGTATACGAAAGATAATTTCTATTATACCTGTGCATGCGCATGTTGCAAAGAACTTAAAATAATACCAAATGAAGAAAGATTACATCGTTCAAATGCCTCGAAAATAAATTTAAAAACAATATTTTGTTAAAATATTCTTTCTTCAGGCTTCCAAATTTTGAATCCGAGTGAACAGCTGCAAAAAGTCAAAACGATCAGAAGTAGTTTATTTACTCTGTGCAGTGAACCCGTTATTGCTAAACGTTTTAAGAGAGTTCTTCTCTTTGCTTCGAGGACTCTTAAATTAATTATGTAAACGATGATGTTTGTGTAGGTCAACAGGTGAAGGTTCTGGAATGCTTTTTTGCAACTAAAGCACCTAATTATTTGCTTTTCTGAACTGTTAAAAGCAATGCCCTCGTTTATCGAGAACCTAATCTAGAAGCCAGATATTTTTCAGTTAAAAACATTAAAAAAAGTACATTAGCATCGGAATGAAAATAAAAATTTGTTATAGAATGTTTCACGCAAAAATCTGTTAACATCTCGAAATTTCAAATTTATTATCTAAAGGGAAACTTTATAGGGTCTAACACTTATTCCTTGTAAGTCTTAAAGGAGATTAGAATATCAACGTCTACCCATGTTATTTTAGAATCCATAAAAACTCATTTTCAAATATTCCTTGCCTTTTCATTCCACATTAACTATAGTTAATGAGCTATTTGACCTTTTGCATAAATGGGTAAGTTAAAATCTAAATATGCATAAATGAAATAATATAATGCTGATTGTAAAATTACCTTATTTTCTGGTATGTAAGACGATTATTTTTACCCAAAATGTAATATAAATTTTTGGGAAACCGTGTTTAATCTTTATCCATGGCGACACAGCCCAGAGTGGTCCAAAGTCTTCTAAACCAGACGTTTCTATAACCACCTCTATTTGTAGCCAAACTCCTCCAATTTTTAGTTTTAGGGACCAAACAATCTTTCTCTACTACATATATCCATCGAAGTCTAGATCTCTCTCTTCTTTTGATGTTACATGGTCTAGCCGAAAAAATTTTTTAGAATGTTACGTCGTCCATACGGTTAATATTCCCTATCCTAGGAGCTTAGCTGTATCAGTCGTATCAATGATACGAGGCCCCAAAGCTAAAGGGACCTAACATATGTAAGCAAAAAATTGTAAAATATTATCAGTAGTCCCATTAACACAGTTCCCTTTTCCAAAAAAGGGCCCCTGAGTAATTTTGATACAGAACCCATTCAGGACTAGCCCATTTGAGTCGCCTTATTTTGTATGGCTGTTTGAACATTCGGTATAATTCAGTATTGCATCTTCTACGACTGACACCATTGTCCTGAATTCGCCCAAAATACTTCTAAGAACCTTGTGTTCAAAAGCATCCTACATCCCTTCTTCCTTCATGTCCATAGTCCAGATGTCTGAAGCGTAAGAAACATATTTATAATACAAAAAAAAACTGAAATAATTATTGAAAACTGGTAATGTTCTGATCCCTTAGTAGCCTTTAAATCCATATGGTTGTGTCTTCTGACTCTTTCTCATCAAGTCATTACACACTTGAGAGTGCGTGTGATAATGGAAAACAGCACGGAAATATATAGATTCATTATATAAAACGCAACCTATTTTCAAAACTAATTTTTATAGTAAAAAGGACGTCTTATGCATCGCGACAAGAACAGTTATTTAACTTTTAATGTAAATTATGAAAGTAAAAAATGCATAACAATTGTAATTTGTATATTTCATAATTTTATCTTTTCAGCATGGTGCCGACGATGTGAAAAGGCATCGATGGTTTAAAAATATCATATGGGAGGATGTTTATTACAAAAAAGTTCAGGTATTCAGTTTTATTCATCTTTCATGTGAATTGTGTTTGTTTTTTCTTTTTTTTATGTGAGAGATTACTTATAGACTAATGCAATTTATAAATAACTGTATCGAATATTTTTGAGAAAAAAAAACCAATCATACTTGTATCAGAATCGAAATTTTAGCAACAAATTTCAAAAAATTATTCCATTTATTAAATTTATATATTATTTTTGCATTAATATTGCGCATTTGTTGAATATTTTTAAATGTAGGGTTATATGATCTATTTGAATGCTATTTACAGAAATTTTAATCTATGACAATAATGTCGGATGTGAGCTTGTGCAAACTAACCGTTTTTTAAAAAACTTTCAATATTTTTATTACTAATGCTCAAATTTTTATGCTTACATGCTAATTAGAAAGCTTTATTTTGATATTTCGCTTCCTTTATGTTTCTAACTATGCTCAAATCTTCTTTAATAAGTTTACATCATGCAGATGCTCTGTTGCAATGCACTGGAGCTCCAGTTAATCTAGTAATTCCATCGAAAGTTTATTATTTGTATATTCTATCGAAAAACATGTACATACACAATTTTATATCTATTTGGCTTATTCCTTCTTGGTGCATCGTTTATGTTATAGAGTGTAATTCATATTTTTTTATATTGCTAACAGAAAGTCTTTTGAGTATTAAAAAGATAAAAAGAGTTACTTTATATATAAATCGGAGCCAAAGATATTTTTCAAGATTACTTAAACAATAAAAAGTTAAATTCATTGTCAATCCTGATCAAGGCTCTTTAAATTCTGAATAAGAATAACTCTTTCAAAAAGATTAACGTCATCTTGGATAAGTATTTTGACTTGCATCTAAAGTACTTTTTACTTATAAGTATTAATATAGCCTTTAAATATCGTACAAAGGAAACTCATTGGATAAACGATATCTCAATAAGTGTTAAGCTATCGTTCATAGCTTGGGGCAAGGTTTTTTTAAAAAAAGACTCATCGGCATAATACGATAAGACAAGTTTCCAAGGCTGACCCCTATTTTTAGAGGGTTTGAAGAAGCCAAATCACTTCTTATTGAAGATTGAGAGTAGAAGTCAATTGGAAAGTACTTGATATTTTGGTTTCCAAATAGAAATTAAACGTGTTATGTCCATACTAAAGAAAGATTCTAGTGTAAAAATAGAAAATTAAATTCAGAGTTATCGATTAAAAGCAGTTAAGGCTGTCTTCGCTAATGTTAAAGAATAGGACCCAAATTCGGAATATTTTTTCAGATATAAAAGTACTCACCCATTAATATTATATTCTGGCTTCCCTATCCTGTAGAGAATCACTTATTTTATCATACTACTCATTTTTATCCGAGTTGACACATTTTTTTCTTTTATAAATTGTCTTTCGCATTTTTTCTCCTATACCGTAATGCTAAATGAGCTATCTCTTTACATGTTAAAAGGAAAAGCGGAATATTTATGAAATATTTTGAAATTTTAAAAACACTTTATTGTAAATAAATACATGAATTATAATGTCATAAATTTTTGTAAAAATTGAGGCATTTTTTCTGTCCGAAAATGTGCTCCGCGTTAAGTCCACACTGTCGCTCGCACATATGACGAAAACAGCCTTAAAATTCGAACTGTGTGACAGAATAAAATTCAAAGTATTTCAAATCACTGAAAGATGAAAATATGATTTTAACCCAAAGCTGTTGGCTTATTGTATGTAAACTGTTACAGCTTTTAATGGAATTTGACATCACTTTCAAAAATATGAATTCCAAATAAAAATACTAAATTCTTAAGAAAAAATGCAAATTTTAAATAAAAATCGATATACACTTATATTAAAGATAAGAAGTTTATATAAATGCTTGAAAAATATCTTACTTTCGGATCGACTTAACGTTAATTCAAGTATCATCCAACATGATCGCATGAAGAAAAATAGACTGAACCTTAATCTTCCATTCCAAGTTTAGAATTGAACTGATTAACTATAAAAATGTAAAAACAAGTAAAATAAAATTTTCATTGCCAGATATACGTTTTCAAAATTGCATAAAAAATAATGCAACTAAATTATCTTATCTGCAGACCATATTGTTGTTGATATATTTGCGATCTAATTAGATTTTTATATGAAGACGACTTTTTTACAAAGCACCAAAATATTATTATAAAAATAAGTACACCAAAAAGATAAATAACGTATAGTTATAAAATAAATCCAAATATTCTTGATGAAAATAAATAAATTAAATAATTCTTAAGTATTTTCTGTAGCATACCGTAAGCGCTGTGAACTAAATTTTATTCTGTAACATCATCCAGGCATTCGTTTTCTCCAAAATATTTTAAATATTAGTTTTTGGAGATTATTCTTTTCAATATGAAACAAAAATAACTAAGGAAAGCTTACTCTTCTTGATCTTATTTCATTCTATTTTACCGTCTCCGATAATCAAAGCATGCTGTGTCAACGGCGAGAAGAAAAACTCATTTTTTCACTAGTTCAAGTTAGACATTTATATGTTTACCTTTTCAAAAAGAGAACAAAACTCACTGCATCCAATCTCTTTCTCGACGTGTGCTATCATAATGACGAGCAAGTGAAAATAAAGTCAGTTTGTGACCTAGATTATTTATTGCAAAAGTTTTTTTAAAGTATTAATTTAAAAACTGTTCTACAATTTTTGTCTTCTTTCGAAGAGCTTATTACATAGAGCGGCTTCTTATTATTCAAAAGCTTCAGAAAAGTTTTCTAATTCTTTAACTCTAATTGAAATTTGCAATGTATATGAAGCACATGTATTCCCTGCTTTAATTGAATTTAGTATGTATTAATTTTGTTAGGCTTATATGTACACACACTGATAATGGTCAAGGAAAAATAACGGATTTTTTTAAAATACAGTACAGTAATACCTCGCGCGCGCGCGCGCGCGATTTACGCTACCCCGACTTACGCGAACCTGGAATCACGCGATTTTCAAATCTCGTCAATTCGTCTTTTGTATAAAGAGAATAAAAATTGGCCAAATTGATAAAGTGATTGAAGAAGCTTTTGATATTGCCAAGCAAATAAATTTAGTAGTGGATGGTGATGACGTTCAAGAGCTGCTGAATTCTCACTATCAAGGAGCTGATATTTGATGAGCTCAAGCTTATAGAAATGCTTCAGCAAGAACAAGACATTGAAGAATATTTAGACCCAGTTCAATCAGAAGATGGAATGGCGGTTATGAATGTAACAAAAGGACTCAGTTTAATTGAAAAAGGTTTACACTGAATTTAGAAAATATAGACTTCAAAGCTGAGCGTATTTTTCAAAAAAACATGGAATAAAAAAATTCGAAATTTTGCGGGAAAAAAAAAATTTGAACCGTTATACTACTTTGTTCGATTTTTTTTAAACCTTCTGCATTAAAATATTTTCGGTTTGAGGTTTTGCATTTGTGTTATCTTTCATTATGTGTAACGTTTTTTTTCTCTAAATTATTATTTTCTATCGTCTCCGGCCCTAAATAAAAGTTATTTATATGCATTTCTATGCGAAATCATACCCCCGACTTACGTGGTTATCACTCAATCCCATCAATCGCGTACGTTCGGGGTATTACTGTACAAAACTCTGATACTTGTAAATACATAAGTTTTCCTTCTTTATAAAAATACTTAAAAAGTTGTTCCTTTTTAAGTCCAATCGCTTTAGCCTCAGTCATTAATTTACACATTTCATTCGAAAGAAGTAAATATAAAATAAAGAATGAGATTATGAAAAAAAAAATCTGCACAAGGAAACTTACTAATTTCGAAATCAAATAAATTAAATATATGCATGCCTCTTAAAACAATAACAAGGAAAGTAAAAAAATAGCATAATTTATGGTTGAAAAAGCTGAACTTTGTACGTATAATTTCAAATTTACATTTAATTACAGAAATGTTTTCAAGTAATATCTTATTTTGATACAATCAACTCAATTTTTGTTTAGTACTGCAATATTGCTATCCGCTGATTATTTTCCTTATTTTTAGTTGATATCCCCTTTCATGTTTTTATTTATCTTCTGACATTCAGAGATTCTGTCAAAGATTAGAACCCAATTTAGAACAAGTTTTCAGAAAAGAAAAGGAAAGCCCCAATATTGGATGTGTAATTATGAAATATAATTACATATCTAGGTCAAGTGGGTGATTGTAATTAGCTTATAAATCAATTGACTAAATTCATGACGTACGTAAATGTAGTCATGTGTTCTCCATTGAATTCAAAGCAACCGTTAGTTTTTCCACACGTAAAATTCAGATAAAATTTCAAATTTGATAAATTGGGTAAAATGTTTAAATATTAAAATTCTTCCAAAAGTTTTTCATAGTTAAAAAATTTGGTACTTACGTATTATCGCAACCGTATTGGCGAAATTATATGAAACGAAGCACATGGTTGCCAATTCAGCGCTTACGACAAATGCAAAATCGGGGGGTGCCAACTTGGCGAGTTATCTTGAAAGTTGGCATTGTTGCGATAATACGTAAGTAACAAAAATTCTTATGTTATATGTGTATTTTTATTTCAAGTGTATTCTGTTCATTTATGTGAGTTATAATTGTTGACAAATATGTACTTTTTAAAAGAAAGTTTCTGTAAAAAGCAAAAAAAGTTTACTACTGCGAAGAGCATAAATTGAATGGCTGGAAACACGTGATTGACTATGACATGACATGAATTTATTCCATTGAAATAAAACCTTTGTATAGGGGTTAATATATAAAAATAATTTGAATAGTACGCATATGTATTCTGTGATTAAACCTGTTCGGCATACTTCTTGAAAATTTAAAAACAGTGAATAAGCAAACAACTACTCTAACTCAACTCCTAATGGAGACTTAACTTAAAAAACTTCCATTATAAAATGGATGTTTAATTTGTAAAGTCGTATAATAAAGAGGTATGTGTCCTATAATATTACGAATTTATGTGGAAATTCGTGCTTTTTCTGTCTAAAAATTGTGTTTTCATTCGGGTTATTTATTAAAACATTAAAGCTACACTCGATTAAAGCGATTGGACATTATTACTATCAACTTACTGTATCTTTGTTCGTACTTCTTCTTTTCGGTGGTGGTATTCTAATCTGTCCTTTTTTTCTTTTCTTTTTTTCTCTGTGTGACCTGCAGCCGCCCATCATTCCCAAAATTAGTTACGAAGGAGACACCCGGAATTTCGAAGAATATCCAGAAAAGGACGAGAACACCCATCACTCCTATATCCACGAGGACTACTTAAACATTTTCGACGATTTTTAACAGAAACTATGTTCTTGTAAAGTATTCATTTATATTCTGCCATGTACATAAGATCTTTTAAGACATTGAGCGCCAAGTCATCGCTATTGTGATAAAAAATAAAAGTTTTCATCAACACGAATTGTTCTGAATTCTTTTCTCCTTATTTCTTTCTCTCTACTTGAATGCGTTCTTTTGTTTTTTGAAAATTTCTGAACTGAAACCGATTGTTCTCGAAGATTTCAGGTCTGGGGTAACGAAATCAGTCCAGAAATGAAATAAAATAGATATGCATGAATTGTTTTCAATAACCACTATCAACAATTTTGTAGTGCAACGATGTGCGTGCACTCTGAAAATTAGAAATATGCTCACGCTGTATCGTAAAAATCAGCAGTGTGTAGAAGGAAAATGCATATCCACTAGTCATGTAACAAATTGGTTTGTTAAAAGTAAAAATCACGCAATATTTGATCACGATACAACTCGGAAAATAAAAATGAGCTATATCGAATTAGTACATGGTACATTTCGTTGTTAAAACTCGATATCTTGTCTTTTTGTAATTGAAACATAGTCAGTCTTAAAAGAAATAATTATCTACAGAAATATCGAAAGAACAAAAATCTAGACATGCATCCTTCATTCTGATGTGTTTGATGTTCTAGGCTTAAAAATGATTCAAATTCACGCAAAATGTTAATAGTAATAATGAAAATTTGATAGAACTTTTTTTATATATATAATAGTGTAAACCAGCGGTTTTTAAACTCTGGTCTGCGGGCCCCTGGGGGTCCGCAGCGTCTTTCTAGTAGGTCCGCGAAGTTTCTCATATAACGTTAAGATTTTCCTCTTTTACAAACTCTGAAAGACCTCGCGGAAAAATTGAAAAATGTGCCATCTTAGACCAGATTACTCAATTTATTTTTTTTTAAAAAAAAAAAAAAAAAAAAAAAATTCACTACAACGTGTATTTTGATCAAGAATATTAAGTCGGGGAGGGATGTTCAAAATCTTGGGGGTTCGCGATGTCAGTCTGATACATAAAGGGGGTCCGCGGTGATCAAATGTTTAAGAACCGCTGTGGTGTAAACGAAGTATGTTACAATGTTAATGAAAAATTGTTTCGTAAGTGGTAGTTCATCGTGTATAGCAGATGTAACTATTTGTAGCAAAGTGATTAGCAGATAGCTTAAATGTATTATTGCAGTTTTTTTTTTCGTTTTTTATTCAAATTTTTTAAAAAATTAACAGAATAGATTATCAAAAGACGTTGTGAACGGTAAACGATTCAGGAATTCATTTAAAAAATATGGCTATAATAAAGGATTTTATATTGTGGACTCTTAAAAATTCGCTTACGACTCATCGAATTATGAAAATATCTTTTTCGGATATTTATTTTCTTTTAAACTTTTTCTTGCAACATTCACACAATCACTTGTTTCATGCATCAATATAGACAAATATGGTGCCACATACAGAATTCAACTTCTTGGTCTCCCCTCTACTGAAGGCTTCTTCTTGAATGAAATTATAACGTGCTTCTTTATAGTATATCATCAACTAACGACAACGGCATTCCTATGAATCTACTCCCTTATGTTCTTAATCTCACAAGGGGAGGGCACGACTAAGGAAATTCATTTCGGGTCGGGACTTGGTGTAATAGTAGTACTACTTTAGGGTGCTCAACCTTTAATGTGTAATTCCGTCGAATGGCCAGTCAATTCGGAGAAATCAGCCTTCGAAATTCATGCTTAGCTTTTATACAATTAAATTTTAATTTTCCCCAACGAGTTCGTAGCTTGATTGGTAAATCGTCTGCTTTCTATGTTGGAGGTTAGGGTTCGATTCCACGCGCGCGATCAACTTTTTTTCCTTCAATTCATTTACTTATTTTTTAAATTAAATAAATTTACTTATGAAAGGTTTATTAAATATTAAATGATATTTTTTGTAATTATTTTTTTGTATTTTACAAAATAAAAAAAAATTTAATATATATATTTTAAATTTTTTACTAGTAGAAATATATAAATAATTATAAATAAAAATTGTAAATAATTAAAATTAGTAAATTAATTATTATTTATTAAAATTAATTAATTAATCACTGTTTATACTAATTAATTAATTACTATTTATTATGATGAATTAATCACTAATTATTATAATTAATTACTTATTATTAAGCGTTAGTATTAATAAGAAATATTATTAATTTATTATAAAAATTATTAATTTATTACTAAAATTATGATTTACTATTAAAATTATTATTAATTATAGAAATTATTTAAATAAATTTATTAAAATTATTTAAATAAATTTATTAAAATTATTTAAATAAACTTTTTGAAATTAAATAAATTTATTTGAAAAGGACTTATTAAATATTTTATAAAATTGTAAAATAATTAATTTAATAACATATAAAAAAGACATTTTTTATTATATTAATTATAAAATAATTAATTTAATAATAATATATTTTATAAATTATTTTATATTATATATAATATTTTATTTATAGTATATTGCCTTTCACATTATAAAACTATTTGCAACTATTTTTTTTGTTGTAAAATATCATTTAATGTATTTGTTATATATTTTATTATAAATATTATTTATTAATATAAAATATATTTATAAAATTTAATATATTTATATATATAATTAAAGTAATTTTTTTTATTTTATAAAATACAAAATAATTACAAAAAATATCATTTAATATTTAATAAACCTTTCATAAATAAATTTATTTAATTAAAAAAATAAATGAATTGAAGAAAAAAAGTTGATCGCGCGCGTGGAATCGAACCCTAACCTCCAGCATAGAAAGCAGACGATTTACCAATCAAGCTACGAACTCGTTGGGGAAAATTAAAATTTAATTGTATAAAAGCTAAGCATGAATTTGGAAGGCTGATTTCTCTGAATTGACTGGCCATTCGACGGAATTGCATTGTGGGGTGAACACCCTAAAAGTGTACTACTATTACACCAAGTCCCGACCCGAAATGAATTTCCTTAGTCGTGCCCTCTCCTTGTCAGTTAGGTAAATAATTTCTTTGAAAAATCGTTTCAAGACCAAACTAAATTACTTACCGAATTTTCGAAAATCGAAGCATTTGTGCATGTTGATACAATTAATTTTATCATTCGAAAAGAAATATCATTAGTAAGTTAATGAAACATTTCCTGGTAATTATATTTCTATTTTCATTATTCCTCTTAAAGTTTAATGAGTTTTTATGAATTTATCGTTATAATTTTTTTAAATTCTGTAAAGGAAAAAATCTTGTTTTTTTAATTAAGAAACCTGAAGTATACAATGAAGCCGATTCGGACTATACATTTTGAAATTTTAAACATAATTTTTTCTTATTTCTTAATTAAAAAAGTTTCATTTTTAGGTAAATGTTTCCATTTTATTTACACTCTAATGCCATTATTTAGTGTTCCAAAGTTTGATGAAAATTTTCGCCATTTTCTGGTTAATTGGCCCTTAAAATCAATAACAGTAATTATTTGTTAAGAAATTTAATGTTTGATCAAGCTTAGAACATACTATAAAATGCAATTACGAAATACTCATAAAATAATGAAATTCGAATTACAAAATGACACAGGAGTTAAATAGCTAATTAAATTTCTAAACGTTAAGAAAATATATAAATACCATCAGTAATTAACAAGTTTGAACCAAGATAATCGTAGAAAAATGTTTACATATTTGTAAGTAAAATACTTACCATGTTCTCCTAATTATTGTATACGTTTGAAATTAAAACAAGATGAAGCAGTCTTGAATTGGCAATAATTTTCCACCTTACAAAAACTGTTTATTATCTTTTAACGATTATCGTTTGTTAGAAAAGAAAGTCGAAATCTGAGTTGTTTTTTTCCTTAGTTAAAAGTAAAATCAAATGTGAATAAATTATTTTGTGTATTAAATTTACTATAATATTTCGCTGAAGTGATTTTAAAATTTTTGTACATACTGAGGAATTTAAATGTTAATTACTGTTGCGTTTGCTAATCTTCTCTCATTTCATATACGCAAACATTCTTCGTTTGTTTAAATGATATAAAAAAGAAAATGATTTTAATCGAATAAATGAATATTTGATACAAATTATACATTAAAATTCCAAATAAAAATTAACTTTATTTCCATTTTTAAGAGTTTTACTTTCAACATTTAACCTAATTATTATTATTTTAAAATCCCTTTTTTCCCCTTTGAATAGGAAAGTACACTGATAAAATTTATTTTCAAACTCTGTTCACTGCATAACAATGCACTTGTTTACGACAGTGTAAAGTTTTCTGACTATTTTAAATACATAGTATAAATAATAATGTTATTTACTTGAATTCATGTAATTCTCTCAATGTCTAATAAATCTATAAGTTTTTCAATTTCTTATTAAAACGTCTTTAAAAGAATTTTATACATAAAATAGAAACGCTCTAAATACAAACGTATAGCAAAATTCATTTTTTTTCCCATTATGGAATAAATCTTTATAAATTAAACTAGTAAGTGTATTTTCCCATTTTAGCATTCAATCATATATGACAGTTGATTTAGTAGATCATAAAAATAAATAAATTTATGAGGTAAAAAAAGCCATGGAATTCAATTTATTTTTCCTCTTATTGTTTTTATCTATTAGACTGACGGCAGAAATTACAAGACAACGATAAAAAAAAAAAGTCAAACGCAAGTTTAAACACTTAATAATCTGATCCATCATTATTAAAACACAAACTTATATTCATATAATAGGATCACACAATAAAAGAAACAAAGTTATTACTGAAATCTTTAACTAAATTTTGTTCAACTTTAAATCTTTTGTAAACGCTATAATCAAACTTGCCGGACGTCTGTCACAGACTGGGTAATAACTAGTTCACGCCAGAGATTAATGAAAACTGGTCCTGGTCATGAATTATCTTCTGAAGAAGACACGTTTTCCAATTGACCTTGATGTGTTAATACAGTATTCAATCTTGCGTGACGACCTATTAATTCAGAAAGAATTCAAGAATCTAGAACGAACCATTCGTTAGCCTGTTACTTGGTTGCTCAATTTGCTAAGAAAGTAATTCTTATGCAAGTTTTTGGAAATGCAGATGAAGGAAATGAGAAAATCGACGCAATTAAAATTATTTTTACTTTTGAGGAATGCTCGTTAGTTAATTTACTTGCGCTTCAGTGATTAGCCAATAGAAAGGAATTTTTAGAAATCTTTAAAAAAAAATTAGTTTTTTTTTCCTTAATCAATGAAATAGTATTTTTTTTATAAGTATTATTTTTGAACTTAAATTGGCTAAGATTATTGTCATTTAAATATTATTTCATAAATTTGATTTACAATATCGTTAATTTTAAAACATTCTTTGTTCAAATAAATAAGCAATGCATTGGCATACACACAAAAAAAAGAGATTCGGTTAAAAAAAATTATCTGTAAGGTAGGTTTAGGATCCAAACTTGTTTTAAAATTGCTTTCAAGATATAATAAAACATGTTAAAATTCAAAAGTATTAATTTCTATATAATATATATTTATGATATATATATAATTTAATCATCTTATATATTAGTGTTTAACTCGAATAATATCAAAAATGAAATAAAAATGTATGCAATATGTTTTTAGCTGTGTGTGAAATATATATATTGTTTATTATATATTATAGATTTTATACAAGATACTGCAAACATATTTGAAATATCATTTTTTAGTTATTCATTGTCAATATTATTTTCAAAGTTTGAGTTTATCATACACTTTTCAAAAGCGAACCTAATGTTGTTTTCATTATGCCAAGAAATCCTTAACAGCAATTATTTTCATTTGTATAAAATACAACAAATTATCAAGATGTTTTCTTCTTTGAAGTCTATGCAAGATAAGGTTTGATTTTCGGAACTTTATAGTTTAATGAGTCACAAAACATTGGTTTTGCTAAAAACCAAGAGTAAATATGAAAGTTACTTTAGTAGAAATTATTTATTTAAATGACAAAGGGAAAAACTGCATAAGAAATAACAAAGAAATTTAAAAATAAATTTTCTTTAGTGAATATCATGAAACAGACTCATATGAAGCATCATTATGGATTTAGTTGCTCTTAGTAAACACAAAATTTTGAAATTATTAAATTGGCAATTTTTTTCCCATGTCTGTCGATTTCCAATATATCTTGATTTGATATAAAGTTGACAAATTGGTACAAAACGCACAAGTTTTTTTAAAAGTATATTTAAGAGGATGTCATGTACAAAAATAATTTAGATACATTCATATTATTGTTGCGCTCATTTGCAACGGTCGCCAAACTTTTTAACCTCACGGACCAGTAAATTCATAATTTAAACCCCGCTAATAGAATTTTTTATGTGTTATATATATTTATAAAAAAATTTTTGATCTAATAACACATAAAATGTACCTAGTTTATAAAATGAAACTATTAATTGTAACCACAATTAATTTTTTTTCTTTCATTTTGGGTGTAATTTATCTGAACTTAAAATAAGAAAAGAGAAGAAAATTAGAAAAGATAAACTATAATTTTATCCCAATAAATATCAAATAAAAGAAAATATGTACATGGTTAAGATTTAAGATCATATATGTATTAAAAAACACCAATATACAAAAGAAAATACACAAAAATTCCTTAATAATCCAACTAATACATTGAATATATTTTATGTTGAACTCAATACACGTCCGTAAGCCCACCTTTAAATGCTTCAACTGATATACATATCGTCGGCCAAATTATGACTGCGTAACTCCACTGGTGTAACTGATTTGATATAGAAATGCAACGCGCCAAGCGCTTTTTGGCGCGATTCCTTAATCGCGCCAAGCAGTAGTTGTCGGGTTACATGAAATCCAAGATGATGGCCAGCGTTTCCCCTTTGTTTTGTCTACGCCAGGCCTCAGTGCGTGCTCCGTTTTTAATTTATTCCTTCGATCAGAGTAATCACTATTTTTTTTTAAATTTTGTAATGAAACTAGATTTCGAAGGCAGAGGTGATGGCTAGATTTTAACATAAAATAAATACAACAGAAAGTAATATTAATGTATTGCACTTCCAGATATAAATTATTTACACTATTTTAAGCGTTCATTACACAAAATTTGTAGCAATATCGCACGATAAAAATATCAAAGTAAACCTTATTGTAATATTATCGCCTACTTGGCGAACATAAACAACAAATTGACGCCTAGCCCTACTGTATCAAATTAGCTCCCCAGATGGAGTTACGCAGTCTGATAATTAGACCGACGATATGCAACATACAGGAGAGTGAAACATTAGAAGAGTGTGAAACGAGACAAGACAAAACATGTAGCTAAAACAAAGTAGCTACAGCTGTACGAATTATTTACCGCGGCGTTATTCCATAAAGTAGCGTTTTTATAACTTTTCACGCATTGTTATGAATTGAATTATGTTTCAATGCATCTTAAAACATACTTTAACGTGATGAGTAAGTACATTCCACATTTTTTTAGGGGACCAGCAAAATTTTCTCGCTTTGCCGACCTCTGCTCATTTGTATCAAAATGTTGAAAAATATTGTTTTACAAAAGAAAAACTGTACATATTGTTATCATTGTTAAAAGAACATGCTACCAAAAACAGATTGTAACATTTTATCCCCTTCATTTTCTTATTTTATAGACACCGTTAGTACCAAAGTTGAGTCATCCAGGAGATACCCGTTACTTCGATACTTACCAAGAAAAAAAGAACAAACCAACAACTCCAATCAAAGAGAGAGATCTGAATCTATTCAAAGATTTCTGAACTTTTTCGAACAGTGTTATATTTGCCTGACTACATTCTAATAAGTTCAATACACCAAACTTTATACGTAGACTATTCTGAACATCTATCAAAAAATGAAGTGCACATCTGGTATGTGTATTGGGTACATGCGTCTTACCTAACATTCCTACCAATAAACAAGACAAAAGACGAACCTATAGAATCATCCATTTGATGATCTCGCAATTTCGCCTTGTATATGTATTTGGAACATTTTGTTCGATTTGACGAATAGTAAAAAAGTGAATTAAAGTTTTCACGTTTGTGGAATATGTCAAAAATTTTTTATGTTCTTATATATATAATTCTGATCATAAAACTATTTACCTCTCAGAATCTAACGGAAGTGGCAAATAGGAACAATATCGACAGTTGAATGTTAAATCCGAGGTTCCCTAATATTAGTATGGAAATTAAAAATGTCAGTACAAAGAACTGTAAAAATAGAACAAAGGAAATGTTTTGCTTACATGCACTTTAAGCAACACCAAGATAGTTTGAATTTATAGAAAGTGTGTACAAATTTTATATGATGTACTGTGGCAACAGTATATTCTTATTGCGTTATGACCGAACGTTAAACTGCATTGTTACCAAAAAGAAAACTATGTATAAATGTATATTAAACAGAGAAGGCTATAAAAAATATCTTGTTAGGGATAATTTTGTAGAAGATTAATATCGCTGAGAAGGTATTTATGAGGAAAACTATCTCCTCAGTGTATGTAAGTGCAATAATTTCAATGGTGTACATAATAGTATAAAGTTTTATATATTTTAACCAGATTTTTTTTATATTTATATATTTTTGCTTTTCAAGATGAATTTTTCATGTTATGTATAATCTAACAAAATAAAAAATATGAAATAAATATGTATTGCTGTTTTATTTGTATATATTTCGTCAAAATGCATTTAAAAGAATCATATTTATTGCATACTCATTTGTTGTGAGCTTTTTCAACAAGTTTGGAACTAAAACTATATTCATTATTTTATTTTAACCACTTCAGGAACTATATTTTTACAGTGAAAAAAAAATTAAAAATTTACTCTTTTTTAAGAATTTATTCATTGTATATAGATAGGAATTCAAAAACTACGTGGGAAAAAACAAAAATACCCAAAAAACAATGACGTTTACATTTAAGGCCGCAAAGCGTAAACAGTAATTTTTATTTCATACATTCCGGAGCATACCGGTTCCTCACATTTCTTACAAATGTAACGAGTTCGTCTTGCACAATTTTTGTCGTGATAGCTTGGAGCATTTTTTAATTCCTTTTTTATTTTTAGAATTGTAACTACAACAATCCAATCCGATTTCAGGATCAACCTTAGTGCAGCTTTTGGTTTTTCTGAGATTGTTCACTATAGGTATACCGTGTTTTTTGTCTTGTTCGCCCATGTTTATCATTGGGATAACTATTGAAGCTTTAAATTCTAAATGAGACATATCACGAATTTCCAAATTTTCATTATTTTAACTTTCACTATTTCGATTTTCTGTGATAATTTGAAACTGAGTTCAATTTCACTTTTCCATTGTCGTTGCAACCTTTGCACATATCATAAACATTTATACATTTCGTTATCTGCTTACATAAAATGACAAATTATACTTACGGTTATATTTAAATAGAAACACCTTCTCGAATAATAACTGTCTACAAAAGTCTGTACGTTATTTGTAATTTTTTTTTTTTTTTTTTGCAAAATAATCTAACAGAATATTTTTTTTAAAAAATTTCTGCAAACTATTAAAACTAAATACATTGAAAAAAGTCTGTGATATATTTTTAATCGAATTTTAAAAATTTGTTCTAATAATCCAACACTAATTGTCGAAATTCTATTAACGCTATTTTCTTATTTCTACCTCTACGCCTGAAATACCGTTATCAATACAGCCAAACAATAAAATTTGCATTTTTCTGATTAAGATAATCTGTAAAGAAAAATTTATCATGAAATTCTTGTTCTTATTAGTGATAGTAATTATAACAAAAAAAAAGTCCATAGCCGACTGGGTGAAGCAGTTGATTTGTCGCTGGCTTTGTACTCCTAAGGTTGCGGGCTCGACCCCGACCTAAATCGGTGGATTTTCATGATGAAAATAAGCGACAACGTCCATGTCGTATGATTATGTGGCTTGTAAGAGATCCCAAGAGTTTGCCTGTTTGGCTTGGATGCTTTCCGCAAAATTAAACTCCTAAGTGCGGTTTTGCATCGTCAGAGCTTAGGTGCCTGCCTCTGGGGAGGAAAATGGGCGTCAAAATTACTTGCGGCGATTGATATTCCACCTATATTGTGTCGCACTAAGAAGAGATACCAGCTCCTGGGGAGTGTACTAGGTCTGCAATGGTAAAATACCAATCCGCAACCCCTTTAGTAATAAAAATGTCCATATAAGGTCAAAAGGGTGTCAAGAGCTCGAGAAAAAATTTAATATTTATCAAGTTTGAATTTTGGAAGTCAAATGCTCAAATATTTCTCAGAAAGTTTCAACACCAGATAAAGTTAAAAAGAGCGGAGTATTTATTTCCGAATTTAAATTAAGAAATAAAAATATTTTCCTCATAAGTGAATTTTAAAATGATGTAATTTATAACACTTGAATTTTAAGAAGAGTATATATTATTGAAAAAAAAATTCACGAACAGTGTTGAATTATTGATGTTTTGCTATTTTAATAACACAGTCTGTATAAATGTATACTCTTAAGGGATCAATTCTAAAATGTTCTAATAATTTGTGACTTCAGTGATGTAAATGGGATTTATTTAAATTAGTTTTATTCATACAAATTTTGAAACTGATTTTTCTTTTTATGGATATGCTGCTAGGTAAGAGAAGGTGTAAAGAAATTGCTCTGATGTATTTCGAAATAGATTGCACATAATCATAATTTTTAGACTAAAATAACTGTTGTAAATACAAATAATTTCGTTTCCTGAAGTTTAGTCTAAAGCTGTCTTAAAATCTGGTGTATACTGAGCGAACAATACGATTGTGCATAAATTTCGCTTATATTAATGAGAGAAAGTCCTCAAGGGGTTCGCGACAAAGTTTATTGTTAGTACTATTGATGGGGGTCAACATTTCTTCAAGTAATATAATCGATCTCTTGTTCTACATTTATTGAAATTTGGGGTGTTATTAAAGCAGTTACTGCTTTTTAATCTGATGCAAAACTCTTGAAGACACACAATGTAGTTCCAAGCAAAGAAGTCTATTGCGACCTCATCTCCCGCGAATCACAACTAGCAGACAAAAGAGAAAATGTAATTGTGTGATTAGATGAAGAATTCATTCACAGATTTGTTACAGTATTGTAAGGTGGGCACTCAGATCAAATTACATACATCAAAACTTATTGCCCATCCCCAAGATCAACAGTTTTCGTTGAAGTAATGATTTGAAAAATGAACACAAGATGGCAGCACAACATAGTACTTTGTTTACGCCACTATGGACGGCTGTGTGACCGAGTGGTTATGGTGCCGAGCTCGTGGTTGACGTTGTCTAGTCGCGGGTTCAAAACCTAGTGCCACTGAAGACCCACCATGTAGAGGGGATGATGCACGTTAAATCTGTAGTGGCTCAAAGAACTTTGGTTGTGGTGGTGATGTTTGGTGAGTGGCTTCTCAGGTGTCCTCCTCTTCACTGTGCGAATCTCGTGTTTTGATTCACACACGACAATAACTCTTACGTTGCTTGTGATAGTGTGACGTTAAATAAAATCAAATATAGCCACTATGAAGAAACTGAGTGAGCTGTATTAACATCGCACGACAAAGCAACACGAGGGCTACTGGCCTCGTAATTCTGAGCCTCAATCAAAT
>BMAV01020995.1:82079-92648 GCA_019973955.1 Trichonephila inaurata madagascariensis | reverse complement strand
TGACAGACTTCTTGAGATATCAGAAATGAAGAAATTTAAAATGCTTGCGATTTCAAACATCTAATAAGTTAGCAGTGTATCCTACAGTTCTGAGAATCTCAAAAGGTTATGACATGCAATAAAATTTAAGTAAACAAATCTTTAAAATTTAAGAATTCTTTATAGTGCAAATATTGAAACTTTTAGTACATGTTTCCTTTCAACACATTTTTAAAATGTAAAAGAACATATCTACATCATCTTGTTAACTTTTATAGGTAATGAAACAGCATTTTTTTAATGCACAAGTAAAACATAATTTGTTTTTCTTTAAATATGAAAAATCTCCCCCCACCACCACCACCACCTCTTGCATTACAGTAGCACTGCCCAGCATGATTGCTATTAAACACATTCTGGATATAATGTATAGTCCAAATAATTATTACCATCATATACTGTCAAAAGGACCTTGTTTCATGCATTTAATCATATTCCATGTTTTACAAGAAGCTGATTCCCCATCACAGGAATACTATGCATTTGAATATCTCAGCACTGTTTAGCAATGTAAAACTGGAACCATCTTCTGCAAAACAGGACCGTTGCAATTGGCTGCAGCTAAAGGTATATTATGTTCTACAAGTATTTCACCCCAGATCAGATCTGATTGGACATTGGCCCCCCCCCCCCGAAAAAAAAAAGCTATCAGAATTCGACCTATCATTCAGCTTCATATTTTACAATGTACTTTGGAATTTTCACGTGACAGGCAAGATAGTCACTATGGTCAATGGAGTATGACATATTAAAATGCATATAATCACTCTTTTGAATAGCTTTATAAAATCAAATTCCTATATAAAACATTTACATGTTTGAAAGCAAATTATGCATTTGTTAGACATCATGAGCAACAGAACAACAAATAAAACTCATTCAGCAACCTGAAATGTAAGGAAGGCAAACATAAGCACAACACAAAAACAAATTGATTTCTAGATTGAAGCAAATATAGCACAGAGTAAAGAAAAGGAAGAAAAAGATAAAAATATATTACACTCAACATATCCACACCTAGAAACCAATAAATAATGAAGTACAAAAATGTTAAAAGAAGGATAGAAGGGGAAAAAAACAGTGCGCTTCTTTTAAAACTTATTGGCAGCAAATTCTACAATTTTCATCAACTTATTCTTCCCATAACTATGAAAAAATAAATACTGGAATATTGGAAGATGACAGAAAGTTAGTGGAAATGCATAAAAAATTAACAACTTATGTGTAAGCCCATAATCAAAAGTTTAAAAGCATAAAAAAGATCAACTATATTTTCAAAAAACTTTAAAATATTAATAACTTATTTTCTTACGACTGTTTATGAGACAAAAATTTCAAGAAAATATAAAATATTTGTATTTTTAATAATTTAAAAATTCTTTGATTGCTTTTTTTAAAATTCCAAAGCATGAGAAGCTAGAAAAATGTTATACATTTAAATAGCATTAAAATTTTCATTTGAATATTTTTAATGACACAAATTCATTAATACAGTTAAAAATTCATAACTTACCAGAAGAATCATGTTTGTTGTATTCATAGATGTTTTCCCAATTACCATCTGTTTCTTTCCAAATAATTACTTTCCTATCATAGGAACATGAAGCCAGGATAACTCCAAACATTGGATGAGCCCATGCAACTTGCCAAACAGGTGCTTCATGTCTACATATGATTTAAATAATTCAATAATATTATAATCTTCAATATGACAAATTATGTATGGTTATTCATAAATTAATTTTCAAAATTTAGAAAAAGAAATTATGAACTGAATATGAAATTTGTTATCAGGGAATTTATATAAATATCAGTTTTATTTATTTTATTAAAATTTACATAATTCTAACTGGAAAATATCTACCAAAAGCAATTACAAATACAACTTTAAAAAACAAATTCACACTTTTTTTAGAAAAATTCAATCTTTTAAACATTTATATATATATATGCAAAATTGTGAAACTTTTGTATTGTAATAAAAAAACAACCAAAACCTTGATATGATTTCATTAGGAGCTAAAATTATAAATATTTTAGATCAGATTTACAAAAATGTTTAAAAATGCAATCGTAAAATATTTTTAAATATTGCAATACACATTAATTACACATAAATTAAATACTAGACAAAAATTTTTAAAAATTTACATTTTTGTTGTAATTAAGCCATTATCTAACATGCATTTCAAAAACTTTATTTAGTAAATGCACATATATTACATTAAAGCTTTGACAAAATGTTCACATTTATTATAAATATTTCCCCCAAATGTTTTATAATAAATATAAAAAATTCACACAACTTTATTGAAACAAAATAAGTTTATCTTTAAGCTTTCTTTTAAGTCTAAAATAGTAATTTAAGAAAGAAGGTGGAAGGTTCACAAAGGTTTTTAAATAATGTAAGAATTTTCTTTTCTAAGATGTGAAAATTATTCCAATGATTTATCAATACACAATATAATAGAAAGACATTATTTGATTTTATTAAAATGCAAAATTTATTCTTGTGCAACTGAAGAATGTAAAGGCTATGTAACAAGATACAATTAACTTTGGACATACACAATATACATGAAAAAAATTTTAATATGCATAATTTTAAAATGTGATACTCTATGAATAATATCACTTTATGCATAATATCTATACTGATTGTGAGTTATAACTGAGTAACATAACTAGTTAAAGAATTGACCTAACTATTAAAAAAACAGATGAATAAAAAAAATGAAGATACTCAGAAATTAAACAAACACTGAGAACTAAAAGCTATTAACTTATAATAGCCTTGCTATTGAAATGAATAATTTTTTATATAATATCAAAGTAAGAAAAAAAATTGATTTGGTCAGACAATTTTTTCCTATTTATTAGGATTTTAATTTCCCAAATTAATGAATTAAAATGTATTTAAATGCACATTTTCTAGCTTATTAGATTTTTATGTTTGTTTTTTCCAAGCCTTATAGCGTAATCAATACAGAACTGAATGTCATTTAATTCTTATTAACAAGTTATGACCAACAAATTTTAATGTTTTTAAAGTTTGAAAAAATGTTACAATCATTATAAAAATAAATTTTTAACACATACTTCATTAGTAAATGTTAAAACATCTACGAGTTCAACAATAGCTTTCCATTCAAACTAGAAAAATTCATAAAATAAGAGGAAAGTTCACTTCTTAAATCGAATAAATCTAAGTGATTTTGTCAGTGTCAATTAAGCAAGAAACTAAAATAAGTAATGGAAAAGAGTCTAATAATCACAGAAAGCAATCTTCAGTATCTGAAGATTAAAGAAATCACTTGAAAATATTTTCTAAGAACTATACACAAGGGCCGTTGTAGATAAACCTTAAAATTTTAAACCAGTCAACTTGTGAGAGTAACACACATTTGAGATATTATTTAGCTTTTATTCTTTCTAAAACCATATTACTAAAAGACTTGTCTTGCTTAATGTATAGCACCTCAATTTGAATAACTATTGTATAGTGAAATTAAGATTATTCTACAACAGGTTGTGAAAATCAACAGAGAGCTACAAAACTTGTGATCAAAACTGAGCCTACCATAATTTATTAATATATATAATAAATAACATGATTTACTAATTTAAAAGTTATATATCCATTCATCCACATTCTTTTTTCATTTTTATTTATGGAAACTCCAGAGACTACTCATATTTTATCACTTAAATTGCCTTTTCTAACTACATATCAATTTATTGGAAGCCAACAGGGTATCAATTTTATCAATCTGTACAAATCAAGAAAAACAAATTTTGGTATATAAATAAGATTCTGCCGAACATGATAGGAATACTAAGCACAAGCAAATTCAATTATCCCATAATCTCCAATAAAACGAAAGAACTTCCAAAAATAACAATGCTTCAATACTCTTTTTGTGTGTGACGTCTCATTGTTTAGTGGCAGTTTTTGTTTTGTAAAAATGGTTGGCAAAATAATACACAACTACCCATATTTTTTCATTTGGTGATTTCTTAGATCAGGGGTACTCAACCTTTTTTCCCGCCAGGCAATATACATATGAAAGATATTTCACGCAGGGCACAATATGAGTATAATGGGGAGAAAACACAAAAAGCAAAATTGATCAAAATATTAAAACTCCCATTTTCGGATTTTATTTTAATACTATATTAAGCCTTCTATCAAACACAAAAAAACATTCCCTTTTGTGCATATTTTACTGCGTTATGTTGTAGTTTAAATTTCCTTTCATCTATGGCCGAGTCTCTCTTGTTTAGATTCTACCATCAAAAAAGGCAAATTAATAGCGAAATTGAAATTTCATTGCTTAATTGATAGAATTTCCCCCCTAATTTTTAGCACATTATTCTAAAATAATTAAATTTCTTAGTACAATGGGTGGGCCATGACTGGGCCACTCAGGAAAGGCTAGTTGGTCACAGGTTGAGTTCCACTGTCTTAGGTCGGGGTGTCCAACACGTGGGCTGCCAGTACATAAATTGCGGCCCACCAACTCTTTTTAAAAAAATTTTAAATATCAGATTTTTAAAGTTTTTTCATTTTGAAATTTATTTGAGGGGAAATTTATATATATCTACAATGTATTTGTCTGTTACCTGTTCTCGTTTCAAAATAAATCCTTTTTGATTATAGAAATGTCCTTTAGATTTATATTTTAACAAACAGTTACATTTGATTTTACTCTAGTAAATTACTTTTTTAATAAATTTCGAATTGCATTATGCATATCCTTTACTATGGATGGTACATGATTCTCTGTGTGTGCGACTTTCATTTCTCCTCTTCCTTTTCTGTTAGGAGTGCCCAAAAAGCAAGAGGCAGTCAGAGATGTTTTTTAAAGTTTAAAAAAAATATTCAGGACAGTTAAGATAAAGGACAATGTATACTTAATCATTTGCAAATGACAGCACTATCAAATTTCAACAATGAGTAACGAAAGATCAATTCAATAGGAACACTGTAATTTTCAAGAAAATGGCAACTATAATATTTTATACATTATTTGATCATTGCATTATTCTTTTATATGCACATTATTATATTATCTATGTCTGTATACATGAAAAATAATGAAAACAATAATAATTCATTCTGTTTTAAATTTTCACTCTAATAAATGTTTTTTTGTTTCCAAATCTGATGTAAAAAGGTACATATTTTTACGTGCAGCCCGCAAGATTGTAACGTTTTTCTGAAGTGGCCCGCAAGGTCATTTGGGTTGGACACCCCTGTCTTAGATCAATGAATTACATGAACATTTTTGTAATTTATTTAAAAAAATTAATAAATTAGAAAAAAGTTTTAAAAAATGTAAAATTTAAAAATATTTAGACAGTAATATTGTAAATTATTTTTAACAAGAATCTTATCCTTTTACTTAGAAAAAAAATAATGCAACAGCAAAAGTTTAAAATAAACAAATTGACATCAAATTTCATACAACATATAATGTAAAATATAGTTAATATACCATCACAACTAGTGTATAACTTCTGGGCTTTTCTTACCCTTTTAAAGTTGCAACCATCTTTTGGGCTCCATTTCGAACATCAAAAATTTTCACAGTTTTATCAGATGAACAAGTGGCCAAACGGATTCCATAATAATCCATTTGTGCATCATGCTAAAAAAATTTTTTTTTAATTGAGTAATAAGATATTATATAATGTTATAAAGAGTAAAGCTAAGTATAAAGACTTAGTAGGTAAAAAATATTAAGGTTTGATAACGTTAGAGGAACTCTGTGTTCAAAATTTTTGATATTCATACTGCATGAGAAGTAGAAATTGTCTTTCTATGAAAATACGAAAAATTCTGGCAATATTTATACCAAGTCTTTCTACAAAAATAAATCCTATTTTTTTTTATTTCTAATATACTTTCATAACATTTATTTCAATGATCAATTCACAAAATATTTTTTTTAAAAAATTCTAAAATTACAATGTAAAATTTTTTAAAATCATTAATCTGTTTTAAAAGAACCCCCATTCAACATTAATTCTTTGAAAAATGAAAACAGGTAAGAAATACAACTCCAAATTAAATAACCAATCATTCTAATGAATGCATATATTAAAACTTTTTACATTATTCAAGATCTTGTTTTACATTCAATTTCTTACTCAGAACAATATTTTGTAACAAAAAAACACTAGGTTTAAGTAAAGATTAGGGTACTCCTTGGATTTGTTAGTGGTTTCTGGATTTCATGTGATAATTTCATCCTGGTAAACTTTAAATTGGCAACCTTAATACATTGAAATGCAAAATTTTTCCAAAAAGATCATGTTTTTTGTTCTTGACTGCTATATATGATTCTATTATTAAAATTAGCCAATGTTTTTATAAAAGATGATTAAAAAACATTTCATTATTTTTGCTTAAGACTTTATTAAGATTTCAGCTTCAATATAATTTGCATTCTTAGTTTAAGATTTCTGTAATTGAATTTAATATACATAATGCATGATCTTAATTTCTCATTCAGATCAATATTTTACAACAAAAATATTTTTAATGTTTGGCATAACATTTTGAAAATCATGATTTTTCAAAATTAAAACCCAACTATAATAAGTTTATGCTCTCTCCGTCTTCTCTTGGATCGCATTTTGGTTCTCACTTTATTTTTGAACATTTTTGCCACTAAGCAGGAAAATAAATTTGCCATGCCAGGTACCCTTTTTTTTAACTAAAAAACACGAAACCATTTAGTAGCAACAATTAGTAATTACCATTATCTTTGGCAATTCTACTAACAATATAGCAGTTGTAATTAAGCCATTTACATCTTTTTCATGCTTTACTGCACATTTGTTGCTACAAGCGAATACCAGTAGGTTGTCTAGAGCAGTGATCCGCAACCCCTGGTGCGTGGATCAAATGGTGCTGGACTGCCTAATGAACATTAAACTATTGCCATTTTATTTAAAGTGGTGCATTTCTCTTGGATTTGCGCAACTTTCCACGAAAATCACTTTATATTCCATGTTAAATCACTTTTATTCATTTTTGGTGTAACTATAGTTTATTCTGAAGGCATATCTAAATGTAACGAATTTAAAATTGTTAAATCAAAACAATCTAAAATATAAACAATCAACGTGTCCCAGCCTCAGCGGGCCACGGTAAAATTATCAAAAGTTGACCGGTCCGCTATGATAAAAAGGTCACGGAGCACTGGTCTAGAGAGCCACATGCAAGGATTACTGGTTTAATACTTTTTTTTTAATACTTTAAAAGCAAGGGAACAAAAGGAAATTATTTCATGCTGTCTGAATGAAGGTTTGACTAATGTAAAATTCAAATGTCAGATATGTAGAAACAGCATGTGCCTGTATAAAAGAAAAAATCTAACTAATGGTTTTGATTGGAAATTTCATTTAAATGGAAGAAAGAATTCATATCATTCCTGCAAAGAACATAAGAGGTATGTGGATTAGAGTATTCGAGTTTGTGTGAAATTTTGCTTGATGCAATATTGGTTTGGAGGGGCAATGAATGAGTTAGTTATGAATGAACTGTATATCAAAAAGAATACTGTGGTTAACTGGTTTGAATTTTGATGCAAGGTTTGTATGATTGCTATAGTGAATGAAAGTGTTCAAATTGGAAGAAAAGATAATTGTGGAGGTCAATGAATTAGTTGAGAAGATGAAGTAAAGAAGAAGAATGCCTGTTAATGGTAACTGAGTCTTTAGAGGCATCAAAAAAAGATCAAAGAGGTTAAAAGAGTAAAAAAAAAGAGCTTTTGAATATTATCAAGGAGTGGGTGTTGCCAGGATCCATAATTTCAAACAACTGGAAAACCTACGATTGCCTCTCTTTTGAGGGATATGATCATTTAAAGGCCAATTACAGTCTGTCTTTTAAGGATCCTGAAGCTCGCATAGACAGAATCAAAGGGTCATCAACATGAATCGGTTTAGAAAATCACACTTGGAAGGGAAATTTCACAATTGTCTTGAATATCTATAGTAGTGACAGAGGAATTGCTTTACGGATGATGATACTTTCAGGAAGCTCTTCTGTGGAATCATAACATCGCACCCGTAATCTCCCACCCAAGTTGGCAGCAAAAACCCTATCAGCAACTGGGTGCATAATGCATTGTAGCCAAATAATTTTACATGGTTTTGGTCATAAAATTTTCCATTTTGGTAGTTTGCCATTTTCAAAAATGCTCAGTATGGTGTGAACAAAACTAGGATTTTAACCAAATTTATATTAAATATACGAAACAATGATATATAATTCGAAATAAATTTAACACGAACAAGATTTATTTGCATTTAGAGTAAGACAATGCATCAACCTTTAACAAAAATATCAATCTTTACTAATAAAAATCAAATTATCAGTATTTAAAAAATATATATATACTGGCTAATCAATGTAAACATTAATTTTTCTAAAACATGAAAACAAATATGATTTATAGTAAAAAGATTAAAAATTGGCAACATTAATATTGTACTTACGATCATGTCGGAATGACCGGTATCCACATCTTGAATGACATTACCTATATTCAGAAGAAATTATATACTATACATTCCAAATAAATGCAAAATAAAATTATCCAAAATAAATATTTCTTTAATCAAAGATTTTCAATTACTACTATATAATGATTTTATAAATGTAATCACTCAGAACAGTGACAGTATATCGAAAGTGAATTTAAGGAAGTTTAAAAAAAAAATGTAATATTTTTACCACATTTAAAAACAAATAGTTTTACCTGATGTCATGATTTACAATGTTTCTTAATGGAAGTAAAAACTAAAAGTTTTATCAGAATTAAAACTCTAAAATTTTAGGGGGAAATATTTAATCCAGACTTTTATTTATGATACGTGTTGTTGACATCAACTTAAGACACGCGGCGCGGTTACTGTCAGTATCGCCAAAAGCGTTAACTTATTCTTACAAAATAAAATATACTGCAAAGGCTTCTCTATAAGCATTATAATTTATTTTTTCCTTCGCAAAAAAATTAATAAATATTATAAAGGCAACCATAAACATAAATAAAGAAAATTAAATATTACATGCGATGTCATCATCATCTTTAGTTTCTCTGGAATACATGATTGAGAAAAATATTCTAACTAATCAAAGAATCATCGTATGAAAGAGAAAGTAAAATGTAATGCGCATGCCTGAAGTTATGGATCCAAAATTCGAATTCATAATACTTACGTTATCTTTTATTTCAAACTTAAAAGGTTGCCGTGGTAGCCTTGTGGTTATGATTATGGTCTCATGGCTGGCGTGAGTGAGCATTAACGTCGAACTATTCAGCTACTCGAAGCATGGACGTCTTAAGACTCTTTGAAGCCCTGAGCCCGAAGTAATCTAAAGACTTTTTGAGGCTCTGGGACACTATGCAAAAGTAGGCCCTACCTGTTAGTATATAACATGCACTGTCAAATACTCGTTCAAATGATAAATTGAAACAAATAAATGTGTACGGACTCACAATCTCAAAAATCTAGGATCAAACTAATTTGACCAATTACCTCATTTCGATTCAATGAATTGAATGATTATTTATGGTATTATATCTGGGCCTAAACAAGGACAATGGTTATCACATAATAATGCCATCGTAACGCTTTTCCCAGTTGATATTCAGTTTTAAAGGCTCCACAACAACAGAGCCCAAATACATTCAGTATGGGACGGAGGAACGCTTCGCGTTCCAGCTCCCAAAGATGTCCAGCGTCGTCATATTCAGTTTGAAAATTCCCTGTCTTTCGGAGCATATGTATGGGTATAATATTGGACCATAAAAATATTCCGGATCACGATCATAAAACAGAGTCGAGAAAGAAACAAGGTCCCCATCGAGAGCAAGGGCCTGGACCTGGGCTCAGTTGGCCCATGCCTTAAGATGTCCCTGACTCGAAGGCTTTTGGCGATGGACCTCGTAATTTTTAGCCATGGTCAAGTGAAGAGGACGACACTTGAGCTGCCACCCCCTCTACTGACTCCACACCACACCAATGGGAGGACGTTTAATGTGAGGAGATTTAACGTACATTGGCCCCCACTGCACCGTGGGTCTTCAGCGGTACTAGGCTAGAACTCGTGACACGCCAGCCACGAGTCCGTTACCTTGACTACTAGGCTATTGCGGCCACCTCATGCCCGGCATGTCACGAATTCGAACCTCATGCAGATAGGCAGTGCACTTTAAATATGTCGAGAATCAAAGTCCTCCCGTTGGCGTAGTACGAAAGTTTGGAGAGGGGTATCAGCTCAGATAGAGTCCTCATCACTCGAACCTGGTTCAAAATTACGAAGTCCGTTGCGAATAGCCCTCGTGTTAATTTATAGTGTGACGTTAATAAGCCCTCTTACTCCCCCACTCGGACTTTTAAGGTAACTTAATTTAGTGAATCAGGGCAATGATTATGACATGAGCATCCGAGCTGACACAATATTCTTCTAATTCAAACCACGTCGGCAAAAGAATGCTCAAACTTGACCCT
>BMAV01020995.1:30338-65695 GCA_019973955.1 Trichonephila inaurata madagascariensis | reverse complement strand
ATATATATCGTTCAAATTTTCAATCGTTAATAAAATACTTTCTATTCGTCCATTCAAAGTAGGAATTGACTTAATTTTTTTATATGACTTGTTCTACAATATAAATAATCAAAACTGATACCTACTGATTGCTAAAGAGTAGTGCTGTGTAACATTCATAATTCAGAACCATCCACCCAAGTCTCCGTTTTATCTTGCAGTCATTTCGACAGTAGGTTTTTATTTATTTATTTTTTTAAATTTAATACTAAAGAAGTTGTTAAATGTACTTCATGTTTTTTTTCTTGTAACTATTTAGTAAATGTCCTCTCTTCGGAATAAATGGTAAATAGTATCAAAGGCTGTTTTACTTGGATAAAAGTTACTTTGACTTTTTACCACAAAAAGAAAAACTCAGATACCTAAACTTCATTAGCTTTGGGGCATTACTTAACATAAAAATTAGTTTTGAATTTTATTTTTTCTTTCATATACAGTCGAACCTCCATATTACGAACCTCTATAATGCGAATTTTTCTATATAGCGAACTTTTTCCTGGAACCAAGAACATCTTACGATTTTCTTCGTAAAATAACCTCCCAATAGCGAAGTCCATTTTCTATATAACGAACTTTTTTTCTTGTGATTCGATATTTTTTCTCTCCCTAATTTTGAAGTATATATTTCTGGATATTTAAAGTTATTCTCTCTTTTAACTCTTTTTATGGTGGTCATAAATATTGAACTGGTTTTATTAGGTGTCTAACTCACCGAGAAGAATAGAATTCTGGGCGTTTCATCCAAGAAGTGCAACTTTTAACCCCGTTGTCCAGTTCACTGGAAATATCTTCGATATTCCCTTCCTCCCTCAGGGGAGTTGTTTCGTGTCCTTGAACTAGTCTCCGTTCATTTGTAGTGTTGTTTAGTCGTACTGGTAATTTCATTTCTGGTGGCTCGAAAATGTCAAAACGTAAGTGCTTGAGCATCAAAGAAAAAAATTTAATTCTTCAGGAAGTGGATAAAGGCGCCAAGAAACTTTCCTTGCAGTTTTTCTTTCTTTATTATTTTTTATAAGTAAGATATATAAAATAAATATACATTAATTTACAAAAATGTGTGAATAATTCCTTTTTTTTTAAATATATATTGTTTCTGAGTTTAAAATTTGTTTTGTGTGGTTTATATTTTTTTTTCGGGATTTAGAGACTTCGTTATATAGAGATCCGACTGTATATACTATAGAACACCTTTTCCGCATAGGTAAGCTTTGAAATTCTGAAGAAAAAAAAATACAATCATTACATTTCGTTTATAAAAAAATATTTTGATTCGAAAAATGTATTGGTATTGAATAGAGGTTATTTTGAGTGATCGTGGTGGGTGGTGCGGTAAAAAAATATAATAAACTACAATAGCAATGTATCAAACGAATTCTGTTCATTGTGTAAATATCTAAGGGGAGGAAAGGACGAGTCATATCATAGAAAAAACACATCAGATGTGATTTACTTTATTTCAATGCAAGTTCAAATATAATCGAGACATCTGGTAACTATGAGCTCCCACTTGTGACGGAGATTTTTCGCAAAAATTCCAATGAAACCCTTCATTCGATATATACAAAACGCTGACATCAGAGAGACAGATGCGAGATCTAGAAAAGAAATAAAAAGAAAAAAAGAAAAAAAAAAAAAGGATTTGGTGATAATTTTATTTTGGATGACAGGTCATTAGGTAATATGAGTTCCGACAGTGATAATGAACTGTGTAGAATTATTTTTAAAAATTGTTATTTTGTTTATCCGTATCTTTTGAATATTAAAAAATAAACATGATTTGGATACATTTTCGGAGGAATTTTACATATTTTTGAGATAGGGAATCAATATAAAATTTGAAGTGTATTTGCAACAGTATCCGCAATTGAAAACATAACAATTTTCATTGCTATCAGTCTTAATGGGTCAAAGTAATCTAAATTATGATGCTAAACAACTAATTAGTTAACAAAATTAATATAGTTACTTATACCTTCCATAGACGAATTTTTCAAATATCGATTTATTCACTAATTTTTTACTTTAAATTTAGCTAAGCCTCCTATATTCTCTAAAATTCTGTTGATATTTTTGTACTTGTAGCGATAAAAAATGAATTCCCCGAATGTTAAATGAATAATATAAATATTTAACGAGAGATACTGTTTTTTTGCACCAAACGACAAATATTTTTTCTCTTCCAGTTTTAAAATCACACGGAGTAAGAAATGAGTAAAACAGTATGCAACAACTATATGCGTGTGTGAGAGTGGTTTCCTAACATCTTACAGAATATTTTTGGAATTTATGAATGAATTCGAATGAAATTTGGAAAGAAAGTTTTTTAGATCTTAAATTACCCATTTTTTTGCAAAAAAACATTCGATTCTATAATGGGAAAAAACCTTTAGCAATTAATTAATAATCATAATGAATTGATGCATTAACATTATAATTTAACGCCTTTAAACCTTTGATGATAGAACAATTTTTAGTATTACAGTAGAACGTCGTTTATCCGAACGTTTATTATCCGGAGAGTCAAATATCCAGACCAATTTTTTTTGTCAACTACATGTACTCTATATGAATACGTTTTCGAACATTGCAATGTTCAACAGTTGTTTCGCTTAAGGCTTCAATATGAAGGACGCCTGCTGCATGTTAGCCGAAGCGTGGGACTCGCTCGAAAGACAGAGCCTGAAAAATGCATGAAATAAGCTGTGGTCAGATTTAGAAGGCGAAAAAGACTTCAATGACGACCACAGGGAGGAGATTACTGACTTTGTCCAATCGATCCGAGGATTTCAAGAATTCGATGAAGAAGATGGACAAACCTGGATGGCATGCGATGCAGAAGACTGTGGATTTCAAATGCTAAATGATGACGAGATTGTGACTTCCGTGCAAGAATCCGACCTTGTCGACGATGAAATGGAAGAAGACGAGGACAACAACAACAACGAAAGTAGCAAGGGTCCATTAAATGCTGACCTGTTTTCTGTGTTAGAGATAGCTATGGAGTGGTACGAACAACAATCAGAGTGCTGTCCTACTCAACTACTGCTGCTCAAGATAATCAGAGACCTTGCAGCGAAAAAACGAAGCTGTACAATGGTACAGCAAAAAATAAGTGATTATTTTCCACAATAAAGGTAAGATTGCGACATTTTGCACCTATTTATCTTTTTCTTCAAGCACGTTTCCCGCATGTGATGATTTTCAATATTCGTATAGTGTCCGGTTTCATATACTGCATGGATCGCATTTCGGTTATCCGAAAAATCGCGTATCCGAACTGTGTCCGGTCCCAATTGATTCAGATAAACACGTTCTGCTGCATCATCAAATCGTACTCCTCTAGTTGCTGAGTTATTGTACATTTAGTAGAATTTTTTTACAAATACACCAAAGGAAATGGGATGGTTGAAATCATTATTATAATCAAATAAACTAAAATTGTTTTGTCATATAGTAATTTCTTAACTACATAATTTAGGATGCAAATGACCAAGTATCATATCCAAGTCGCAGTAGTTGTGCTGTTCGTTGTATCAGCGACGTGCGATACATCCTGCAAGTATGAGAAGTTTTCTCCCAACCATACTGCCTGCAAGGGTCCAAACAAAAGTTGCAAAATTTTAGAAAAAGGAGTAACGGACAAAGAAAAAAACACCATAGTGAAATGGCACAACACGTACCGAAATAAAATCGCCACCGGAATGGAAAAAAGCCTTGGAGGAATGCCGGGAGCCGCAGATATGATGGAAATGGTAAGTTTTGCTAAAATATGAAAGTAAGGGGTGGTAAAATACACATTACCTTTATCATTTAAACCTTTATGACTATGTAAGTGAGGCAAAACCCGTTGTAAAAGCGTTTTTTTTTGCTGAAAATTTACCACTAATAACGCGGAGAATATAAATATCAAGAAAAGAATTGAGCTGAAGATTCCTGTTCAAAGTTTCTAAATAAACTATTAATATACAGTGAATATCTACGATGGACGTTCCAAAAGTAAGTTTTGCCATTTTTTAAAAGTTGAAAATGGTGTACCATCACAAACAATCTGCATAATAAATCATATCCTTTACTGGTTCAACGACGGAAAAAGCATCAGCGTAGAAGGAATGGCACATGCACAGAGTATCGAGGACTGGCGTGCCCAAAGTTAATCGAATACAAATCACGATGATAGACAGACGTTTACTGAGGTTTTCGTGGCCACCAGTGGAAGTGCGTGCTGTTATCCGATATGATTAAGCAGCGGGTCCGTCATCATGAACGCTTACAGACTATGTGGGGGTGAAGAGGTTATGTCTCATCAAATGGTTGGTTTCTGGTATTGCATGTTCAGAGAAAGAAGGCAGACTGTGGGAGACGAGAGAAAAAATGAGATTCCCTACGCGTCTACGAATGAAAAAAAAATTGCCCCATTGACCATTCACCTGTTCCCTGCATTGAAGTTGCCCTCTCAGGAGGTAGCTGCTGTACAGAGAGAGAGAGAATGATTTCCGAAACGAAATTCAAAAACGACAATTTGTTACGAGTCCAAAGCAGAGTTTATTGGTAAGGGGGTGTTTGACCCCGCTGATAACGAAAAGCGACCCTCTCTCAAATGAACAACAAACGGACTGCCCCTTGCGGGTCTTTTACAAAAGCCTTTTTAGTATATTGACGCTCTTAGCGAAACTGAACTCGCCAATATTTGCTTTGATGCTCTTTGCATGCAATCTAATAGTCAAAAATTCGGTCTCGAAAATTCCGTATAGGTAAAATATTTTTTGCAAGTGCTTGTCCTAAAAGGATAGATTTAAACAAACTTTTAGAGAGACTCGCCAAAAAGTTCGGTTCTACAAAATATTTGGCGCTAACCTAGACCATTTTGATGCAGTTAAAACTTCCGAGACATAATCGTTATAATGTGATCTGTTGATAAGGGCTTCTTCCTTTTCTTAAAGGCATCCTAGACTAACAACAGCTCACTACGCCAAATCTCAACAAGAAATAACACTCACGAACTTCACAGAACTTGTTTAAAGTAAGTCTGATTCGCATGCTCATAGTAGCGCTGCGTGAATTTGAATCAATGTCATCTTTCAGAGATATAAACACGCCTACCAAATTTCATTATTTAGCATAACTCCTTCTTAATGTTGGGAATTTTATTTCCATCAGTGTATAAATATTTAAAGAAACTGAAGAAACTATTACTGTGTACGAAATGAAGAGAAAACCAGCAAACGTTCAACCAAAGGGTCCTATCACACGCGCATATTTGAAGCAATCGTTTAGGACAATTTTTCACCCAGCTGAGGGTGAAGGGTTGATGTAAACAAAACGACATGCTCTGACGTCAGCCGCGCTCTATCTCCACACTGAAAAAATACTCGGCGATATTTCTGCTTCGGAAAACTAACATCCAATATTATTTCTTTTATTTCGCTCGTACTTTTATTGATGAGCGTAAACCGAAATGGAACACCCTCCTGTTTAAAACATTATACGCCGTTAAAATATTATACACCATTAAAATATTATACGGCATATCTGATGCATTAGACGAAACCGAAGCCGCCATCTTGTTTATGACGTAGGGCGCCGAAGAACGCCATTGGCTAGAATTCCAAGCAACTTTTATTTGGAACAACTTTTTGAGCTCACTAGTAAGAAGTTGTTCGAAAGCCGTTGCTATGGCAACTGAGTAAAAATTGCACGAATTGGACGAGAAATTACTCTAAACGTGTACGTGTGATCTTATCTTTCCATGAAGGGAAGACAGAAATGCCTCGTGAAGCCCTTGACCTTAGTTTATGATACCCCAGGGTGCCACAGTAAATACTTTGTAAGCTTCTGCTTTATATTTATTATTGAGAGATAACCTGAAAATCCGGGTTTATCGAAGAAGTATACGTAATGTCTTGCTTCGCTTCATAGCTCGCAATACTAAAAGTAACCGAATGCTGAAGAATGCACTTCAAAAACAAATACTATTTATTCAGCATCTCAGGAGTCATTTTGAGTAAAACTGGTGAGAGAGAATCTTTCTAAGATCTTCGCTACTTTCGACTTTTAATCTGTGGTCTGTTACATTTTGAAATAATATTTATTAGAATTTTTGCTGCCTTTTGTGAGTGTTGTGTACTGGTATGACTCGAAACACAAACATAATTACTGCGGCTTTCCTACTCTGCCATACTCTGCATAGAAATAATTTGATCGTAGCCATCTTGGACCTTTGTTACATTTTTTTATGCATTCAAATATATTTATATTAGTTTAATAAAGTTTTTCCTTAATTGAATAATAAAACTTAAAAAATTTTTCAATAGCTAGAAATCTTTTGAAGTATTGTCGCTTGTTAATCCATTACGCTGAAAGTGTTACAATTTAGTATTGAGTGTCAAGTACTTCAATGAATATTGAAAAGCATCTAATGTTTTTTTTTTTATTTCCTGTTTATTTTAAATTAATTCAGTAGCTTAATTTTATAAATTAAAATATAATTATCAGAAAACATAATATATAATACAAAAAGGTTATATAAAATATATAAAAGTTCTTACTTATATAAAAGCTCTATTCCTAGATTCTACTCCCTCTATAGCTAAAAAAAATTCCACTCTACAGGTTTGGGATGATGAACTGGCTTACATTGCACAAAAGCACGCTGATCAATGTGAATTCGATCATGACTGCAATGCTTGTCGAAAAGTTGGTGAGTAATATTGGAATAACTATGTTTTCATTTTCATTTCTAACAATATTTTAATCAAAATTAATTTTTCGTCTTTTCTTTCTTTTTGGAACATCAATTCAAAGTAATAGAAAAAATCAACTTTTCATGTACTGTACATTTGACGCACACAAAACTTGTTCTAATTTTCAGAAAAGAACACAAAACGTGACTTAATGCAATGGAGCTCAGCTGAAGAATATAAAACTCTATTGCGCTTCTTATTTGACAAATGAATTAAAAATTCAGTCAAATTATGTATGTTAAATTATATATGTCAAATCACACATAATGTGAGTTAAATGTTTCTTCAATTTATGACTAAATTGTTTTCTAACTAATGGGTCGCAAGTCAACTGTTAAAAGTTAAAGGATTCAAAAGGATTAAAAAAGCCACTGGTCAAAATGTTCTGTGGTTTGATCCGAATATATGTGTTGCAAGGGGAATTTGTCTGAAAAGAAAAACATAGTTTGAAATGTTTAGGATTAGATGGCGCTGTACTCTTTATAAGATGTACGTGACTTTTTTTTTCTTTCACAGCTCTTGCCTCCTTACCCACCACACCAAGGTGACAACACCAGCCATACCGCAGTCGATAGAGGGTTGAGGGTTGTATCACGCAGCCCGTGTACCTTTCGAAATCCAAGCATCTGTCACAGCTTTTACATTTAAGTCCCAATTCCGCCATTGAGGGAATTCCAGATTAAATTAACTATACTGTTCAGTAAGCCTAATTCTTAAGATATTTTGGGGAGAAATTTAATGATTAAAAGAATAACACCTTGAATGTCATTTATTTGTTGTGGTATTCTTTGTACCGATACGTTAGGGTGGATCTGCATCGAATAAGAAAAAGTAATAAGTTTTTACTATCTCTATTCCAAAGACCATACGAAAAGTAAACAGTGAATTGATTTTTAACTGTTGCTTGACTTGTTCAAAAAATGTTTAGTATGCTTTCCACCGTTTTCACATATGAATTTTGACCTCAAAACTTTGTTTCCAAACAGCTCAAAGTGTATCATTGATGATGCGAATGTAGTGCGTAATGTATGTCATTGAGTTCACAATATCTCGCCGCTGTATATAAAATATGCTTCATGTAAATTCAAAGCCAGAAATCATAAGGATTAAGGTTAGTGATAATGGCAACCAAGCTGTTTGAAGATAATGGCAGATAAATTTGCCATTTCCAAAATACATATTCAACAGCTATTGCACTTGTCCGCAATGCGTGAAAAAAAGTCATTTTGCAGAAAAATTGCGCCATACATGTCGGGGAAATGCTGTAATGATTTGGTTGCTTGAAAGAGATTCATGTTGTTCGCCATTAACGGTACATATAAAAGTAATATGCAGGACCTATCTCCCCAAAAATGCGAATGGGCCAACGATAAACATTACTGATAACCCGCACACCTTTTGCAAAATCAAAAGGTTATTGATTTGTTAATGGATTAGCTTTTGGGTCTTGCAGTTGTGAGTATTAATAAAATCATAGAGGTAGATAGCATCCAAATACAAATTATTTACACTATTTTACAAAAACTCGTAACAATATTGAATAGTTATCGGATCAGAGCATTTCTTCATTCTCATTATTGTCTAAACTTCTTTAAAGCAATTGCCGCACAATCACCAAATGTCAGTCTAATAAAACAGCTCCGAGAGCGGAGACTGATCCTTTACTGACCGAGTCATCGTTCGAATTTTAAACATAGAATAGCGGGAACTGTATATATCTCGTTCTTTTATAAGTGTAATGAGTTATGTCAAGTTTTTTTTTTTAAATTTGCATATTATGATGAGTATGTAGCACCATCTACTGATAAAATTTTAAATTATATTTTTTCTTTCGTCAGTTGAATTTTTAGTGCTTCTTTTATGTTCAGATCACACACACAAGTTACATGACATATCGATCTGTTAAGACTTTTTTTGACCTGACAGGAATCTTTTTTCACAACGTGAGCTTTTAATGGGTTAAATTCATCAAGGTCACATGGTAAATGGAATCCTATATTCTTCATAGAATTCAAAACTGATATTAGAATTGTACTTGTTGTTCTCTACATGTAAAATTTTGATAAGAATTTAAATTTGATAATTTTGCAAAAAAATTTCAAGTATTAGGATTCTTCAAAAGGTTTTTTCAAAACTTTTAAAACTCTTTTTTATATTGTACTTGCATTTTTCAAGCAAGTACATTTTGCTTACTTATGTTTTTATTAGTGCTGACAAATATATGTACTTTTTAAAAGAAAGTTTCTGTAAAATGCAAAAATTGGCAACAGTAAAGCGCATGAACTGATTGGCCGAAAATACATAATTGCAGTTAGCATGTGACTATGACGTCATATATGAATTTAGTCCATTATAACTACTCTGAAGGCACGAATAAATACTGTACGTAAAATGAAGAATGAATAATATGTACTTTATTGCACATATTGCATCTGTACCGAGAATAGTTACATGCATGAAAGACCAGAATCAAAATACAGGGTGATTCAGAAAGAAATATACAGTTACGATGCACTATAAATCAAGAATAATGTAAGATATTGAGTATAACTTGTAACAGCATTGTATAGGGCTATTAAAAGTTTTGTTCGCTGATCGCGCGACAATCGCTGATGTTTTTTGTGTAAACCAGCAGGGGCGGCTCTAGGGCCGGATAAACCGGACTTTTGATTGGGGCTTCCAATTTTAAGGGTGGCATTTGGATTGAATTTGAAAAAAATATATATTTTTTTTGTTACAAAAAATTTTATATATTTTCTAAAATATTATTGGGTGTGTAACTTTTGTATTTCATTTAAAGTATCTTATTTCCTTATTTTATTAGTTTTATGTTTAAGAGGACTTGGTACACCAAAAATGTGACACTAAACTATCGTTTTTTTTAGTTTTTATTTAATCTTATTCTTTTCATTATTATCTTTGTTTTTTATTCAAATATAATACTTCAATATTATGTGAAGAAAAAAACTAAAATTTCTGTCGTGACAGAAAAAACATTTTTCTTGAATTTTCTTGTGCAATTAATACTCTCTAAAAATTTATCATTTATAAAAATGTATGGGTTCAAAAAAAATACGAAAATGCAATTATTATTTTATTTTAAAGAAAAATATATAACTAATATCTTAAAGTGATATTTTAAGTTTGTTTAAGCTTATTATAATTAATTTTTCGGAATTATAAACTTTAAAGTGGTTTTTCTCAGTTTATGTTTTTCGAAACATTAGTGCCTTCAAAATGCTACTCCTTCCACAATTATTTACCAATCACTTACATTTTTTCCCTGCGTATTATATAAAAATCACGTAACAAAATTAGGGATCCATTCTGCTGTAAACTGAATACTTCTTTTTAAAAAAAATTAAAATGCAAGAGATATTGACTTTTTCGTTGATTTTTAGCATGCATAACAATATTTTATTTTTTCTCTCCCAAACTAATTAAGATATTGTAAAATCGATCTCTAAAGTTGTTTAGAACATCCTTAAAAGTATTGCAAAAAATTTCAAGTCAAAAAATTAATATGTACAAAAGGAGTAAAATTTTAAATTTTGCAAATTTTCTTCAAAAAAAATTAAATTTTTAAAATTGTGTGAATAATATGTGAAAAATTTCATCTCGAATCAACTTTTTGAATAGAAACATTATATGAAATGCTAAAATATAATTTTTAAATACATAAATAAAAAAGATTGCTCAAAGGGTACCAAGTCCCCAATGTCAGTTTTCTTTTATGTTGAAACAAGAAAGGTTTAAGTTAGAAGTATATCTTAAATCACACACACACATGAAATTGCTCCTACACTTTCAGCTTGAAAGTATAGGTGCGCGTTATACGCCGGATTTTATGGTGTACACTTATTTATGAGTCACCCTGTATTAAAAAAGGAATTAAGGGCAATGTATTAATTTCTTAAATTAATAAATTCAGACAAACTTTCCAAGGCGTAATTTTCTTATATTTTTCAATTACAAAGAGAAATTAGATTGTGCTTACTTGACTTCAATCTTTTCTTCCTGAATTTTAGAAAGATTTCATGTTGGTCAAAACCTCAAATTAGATATGTCTCACAAGAAGCCTGAAAAAACAGATTGGAAGAGGATGGTCAAAAAATTCTATGGTGAAATTGAAATATTTGATAAGAACAGCATCGAACATTACCATTTTTCTACATACGGTCATTTTACTCAGGTGAGAAATTAAAAAAATTCATTGGGCTGTGCTTAATAATAAGTGCTTGACAACTCTTCTCATTTGGTGTTGGTTTATATTTAAAATTTATAAATTATAGATAAAAAAAAACTTGTTGGACAGGTTATGTCCGCGGATAACAACCACAGGCTATAGTCGTAAGCTTGATTTTGTTATTTATTTATTTTTATAAATATATCATTAGAGTTACAATGATATTTAATGGGCTCAATTCGTGAAGTCACATGACAAAAACAAACACGTGCTCCCCATTGAATTCAAAACAAGCATTAAACTAAATGTACTTGTTGTTCTATTTGTAAAACTCAGATAAAATTTCAAATTTCATATTTGGGTAAAGATGTTTAAATGTTAAGAAAAAAAAATTTCTTCAAAAAGATTTTTTTTAAATTAAAAAAAAATCATATCTTATGTTTATACTTTTAAATAAAATGCATTTTGTCTACCTATGTTCTTTTAAAGAGAAAGTTTCTGCAAAGAGCAAAACTGGGCAACACCGGAGCGCGTGAACGAATTAGCTGGAAACACTAGATAGTTTTTATCGTGTGACTATGACGTCGCATAAGTTTTTAAATTGATTGGCTAGAATCACGTGGCTTTCACTATCATGTGACTATGACGTCACATGAATTGAGCCCATTGGATTTCCAATTTCGTTATCTTAAACGGAGTGTGATAAAAGTATATTCTATTATAGTTTTCTTGCATAAAAAAATAAGGTTAGTATAGGCGTGGTTTCGTGCATGCACGTTCTCCATCCAAATGCGCATACCTGAATTTCTCCTTCCTGCACAAGCTGTCAAATACCGGCAACTACCGATAAGTGAGGATATACAATTATGCAACAGAAAATTTTTTAACAATGCTACTACATAAAATTTTCTGCTCATTGTGCATACGCATATGTATGCCATTAAAGATGCATACTCATGTACAGGGACGTCTTAAGATTTCTTAAGGCCCTGAACCTCTAAGCAAAAGTAGGCCCTGTACCCCTACACAAATGTAGGCTCCACCTATGACCCTTAAAAGTAGATAGTACATAGCATAGCATACGTTGTCAAACACTCGTATAAACAATGACCCGAAACAAATAAATGTGCATGATTTACAACCACACACGCCGTATAGACCGACTGCCGCCTATTGACTGAAAGAGTAATGATGATTTATGGTGGTAAGTCTAGGCCTATACATGGACAACGGTCATCACATGTAGCCAGTTGATATATCGTCCGAAATTCCCAGTTTTTTGGAGAATACAACCGGAAATAACATTTGACCGTAGAAATTATTCGAGTCACGATCTTATTAAGGAGGAATCGAGAACGAGACGAGATCCCTAATGGGGCAGAGGCCCTGGCACCAACCCCAATTTGCCCATGCCTGAAGACGTCACTGATAGTATTGAAAATTTAGTACAAACAGTAGTGTGTATGTTCTAAAAACACTTTGATGAGACAATATTAATTTGTTGCGTGATTAATTGTCACACAATATTGTGTGAATCACATTCTCTTCAAAGCAGTGATATTATCCCGTATATATCATTAAAAATAGATCTATGCCATCATAATTATGTAGTGGCTGCGGTAATCTTGGGGTCAGAGGGGGCCGATGTATGTTAAATATATCGAAGCTCAAGTGGTCTTCCGATGGTGTGGAAGTTAGAAGAGAGGGATACCAACTTAGACGTCGTCTCTCCTCGTCACTTGACCATGGTTCAAAATTACGAGGCCCATCCCCAAAAGCCCTCGAGTAGCTGAATAGTGCTGAATAATGAGTTAATATTCACTCACTCACTGAATTATGTAGATTTTCGTTTTCTAAATTTTTCATGCATGTTAATCAGTCTAGGGCTGGAGACCAAAATAACATGGCAGCCAGAAAGGTACTCACATAATTTGTGTAACGGTAGACCTTAAAGGTCGATATTTCCCATCGACCCTACACAGCTCTTCCAAACACCCAAGAGAAATCGTACTCTTCTTGGAGATGATTTTCTGAAGAATGCTGATGTTGTATTGAATCTTCGTGACAGAAACTGTTTTTTTAATAACAACCCAAGGAAATTCTTCCAGTTTCTTTCTTCCTTTCTTTTTTTGGAAATTCGGTGACGTAAAGAAAGCTACTAATAAAAAAAAAGCCCTTGCTTATATCAACGAGAAGAAATGAACATTTAACTGATGACCAACATAGATAATTGAATATACTAATTTCCCGTTATGAAACTCCTTTCAGTCTGGGGGTGGGACCAATACGTTACACAGAACACCGGATAGGTACAGGAGATGCTTTTCTAGTCACTGCTACTCCTTATCGACTCTCTACTCTTCTTGCCTGCCAGAAAGGAAATAAAAAAACGTGTTGAACAGAAACAAAATTAGAATAAGGGCTACACTGACCAAAAAAGAGGAAATTCTCTGCAATACGCATCTAATGATAAAGTGTAGGTTAACTCACACCCTATAAGTAACAAAGGAAAAAGACAAATGGCAAAGTTTGCTATCCGTCGTGATGGATCATTCGCCATATTCTCCAACGATCTACGAAGTAGCTAATACTACCATTCCTGGTGTTCCTGTAACTACTTATCATGCGTCTTTCTTCCCGCCTTATCTTGATATCTCGCATATAGATGTAATAATCCATCCACTGCAAAAAAGAGGCCGGTCTTGTCGTAAGGTACATCCTAAAGTCGAACACAAGCTTAATGGAATTTCTTCTCACCTCTGGATACTCGCCAAGACGTTTCCGTATCCAGAAGAGAGGGTGAGAGTGGTACCAAATAAACCAAAAATAGATGCAACGACATCTGGTGAACGTTCCTAAAAGTAAGTAGTTAAGGTATAGCTGTTGTACCATTAACATCGGTATGAACCCCTATGTTTCCATTAAATACCTTTTGTTGTATTCTAAATGTGTTTTTTTTAGTTAAGGGGAATGGTACGATTTACACTAAAATTTTTAATTTAAGGATTTTCAAAATTTTTTTGGTTGCCTCCTATGTGCGTATACTATGAAAAACAGATTTTATGCTCAAAATTTCATAAAAAGCTATCCATTTAATTTTCTAAGAAAAAAAATTTTTTGATTTTAAAATGCTACTCCTGCTACAAAAATTTACATACATGCATGAAATTTGATTTACAAGTATATCAAACCAAGTATAACAAAAGTTGGTTTGGATTTTGCGATAACATGATTGGTATTCGTACAATACTACTTTTTATGAATGCTTCTTGAAAATTCATTGAAAAAAGTATAAATTCTGAGTTCAATTATTTTTAAAAAAATAAGTATTGCTTTGATTCAAAAATGCATACCAACTTTTGTTACGTGTACTATTAGCAATAGTTAAAAAAATTCAAAGCATTAGGCACAATAGAAAAAAAGCCTTAGCATTTTAAATGAAGACAAACTAGTTATTTTATCTTTCTGAGATAAGTCCATTTAAAGTTTTGATTTGCCATAGGAATGTGAATAAAAACCAAAATAAAAGCTTTAATAATTCTGTGTTTTTTAATTTTAGAGCTTTCACATTTTGTGAGGTTAAAGAAATATATATATAAAGAATAATTTAGGCTAAAAAAAAGTTAGATTTGATTTTTTGACCGATTTTTGTCAATTGAATCGTATCGTGTCCCCTTAACAGTCTTAAATGTTTTTTTTTCTTTGTTCTTCAAAATGTCCTATTAAAATATATTAAAGATTTTTGGTGTTTGTATGCATCCCCATTTTATAAGCATATCTAGGAAGAAAAACACATCAAATTTTTGTTTTGTGTTTGAATTAATTTATCATTGCGTTGTTCTTTCTTTTAATATTACTTTATTTTGTTTAACTGAAAAGTCTTTGTGTGGCACTAAGTGTGTTAATGTGTTTACTCCTAGGTTGTTTGGGCCACTACGTGGCGTATCGGCTGCGGCAAGGCCATGTATATGGAAAATAACCGATATTCTTTGTTCCTCGTATGCAACTATGGTCCAGCGTAAGAAAAAAAAAATTTTATTTTTGAGATTAACGAATACCTTTTTTCAGTAATTCTAGATTCAATTTCTCTAAAGGAGATGCAAGTCAATGGGCCAAATTCATAATAGTCACTTTATAAATGCGATCCTGTGTTCTCCATTGAATTCAAAACTGACATTAGACTTGTACTTATTATTCTATTTGTAAAATTTAGGTAAAATTTCAAATTCGATAGTTGAGTAAAGATGTTCAAGCAGTAAGATTCTTCAAATAGTTTTTCAAAATTAAAAAAAAATACCTATGTTACTTAATTACCTTGTTTAACCTCTACTTATGTTAATATTGTTGACAAATATATGGATTTTAAAAGAAAGTTTCTGCAAATAGCAAAAGTTGGCAACAAGGAAACACATGAACTGAGTGGATAGAAACACGTGACTGCATTTATTATTTGACTGTGACGTCACAGGAGAATTTAGCCCATTCAGCGTTCAGTATCATGTAAACTAATATATATCGCTTTTTTTTTTTATCTAGAGTTTTAATTTTCATGCAAATAGAACATGTTAAGTTCTTTTATTTATTATTAATTTTAATTTTATTGGTAACTTGACGAAAAAATAACATTCGTACAAACGTTCATTAATTTACTTTAATCAAGTGTACAATGTTAGAGTCAAGCGTACAATGTAAATAATTCTTATAAATATATATCTGGGATCTGTACGTAAATGAAGGAAGGAAAAGGTAAGTATTGATTGATGAGAGAAGGGGTGAAAATATAAGCAGATCTTGTTATGGCATCTCAAAGACAAGTGGAATAACGGAGAATATTAGGACCCCCCCCTCCCCCTTGCAAAGTCAGGTTTTTGGTTGCCAGCCGGATCTTATAAAGGATTACAAATCCATAAGTTCTGGCTTTGGCCCTTTAGAATCTTATTCCCATCCGTGATGGGGGGCTAGGGTGTATGTTACGCCCTTGGCAAAGATGTGTTACCGATGTTTACCCAAAACAGTAAGCTTGATGAAAAAGAGGATCAATCTCCTGGGTATCTTGGAGTCATAAGCCCATGCTTACCGAAAGAAGTTGAGCCTCTTAAAATTTTAAAATTGAATTTTTCTGGATTAACAGCATCTAAGAGCTTCGCAATGAGAACAGTGAAAAAGACTATAATTATATAGAGCCGCAGTGCCTTAGTGGTTGTGGTCATGATCCTGTGACTGACGTGTCATGAGTTCGAGCCTTAATGCCACTGAATCCTCGGCGTAGAGAGGCTGACCCACGTTAAATCCATTGAGGATCAGCCCTCCCGCTGGCGTGGTGTGATAGTTTGAAGAAGGGAGTGCCAACTTAGGTATCTCTTCGAACCTCACTTAACCGAGATTCAAAATTAAATACGAGGTCTGTCGCCAATAGCCCTTGTCGCAAAAAATCAATCTTTTGCCAATTCAAAGACAAAAAGTGTTCTATAATCCTTATCATGACAAAAAAAGAAAATTTCACTTATCTTTTCTCTTTATTTATGGAATTTCAAATCGCGATCGGGTCTCCAAGAAGTTTAGTAAACAACGTCCTTAAAAGAAATATAGTTATCGAAGAAGATAAGCATATATTTTTCCATTTAAATGGACGTAATGTTGCAACTACACGAATAGATTGAACATAGCATGAACAAAATCTAGAACACATTTAACAGCTTAAAATTACTACATTGAATTTCCGAGACATCTTTGCTACTACGAATACAAAATCAAAACAAAGCATATAGTTTTCACGCGCATGCGTGGATTCAGAGCTCAGTTATTGGTGGTAGGAGAGTGTTGCCAGACACAACAGCCCTCGCATTGCTTTATATGGCGCGCGATTCTCATAAACTCTCACTCACTCAACATGTACATTAGCACAAAAATTTTCAATTAATTTTTTGAGAAAAAAAGAAATGTATAAAAATGAAATTTTTTTAGTTTATAAATATATGAAACAAAACATAATTTTAATTTCAGTGGAAATGTAGCGGATAAAGAAATGTACGAAAAAGGAAAGTCATGCTCAAAATGTCCTGAAAAAACATGTTGCGGAGATTCATGCGAAAAACAGAAAGTCACTTCTAAGTACAAAGGACTCTGCAGTAAGTTTGACTCTTGTTCTCTATTATCCTTTTGTAAGGTAAATTAACAAATGAATGCTTAAACGAGTATATGTCTTTATGTGGTTAAACTGTTTAAAATGTAAGAAATCTATTTTTGAATGTCCTAGTAAATACGGTACTTTTTTAACAGGAAACAATTATGTCTCCACACTAGCACAAATCCAAAGTTCACACAAATATAAAACGAAGAAATAGAGATTCGTTGTCACAATATCGAATAAAGCAAATGAAACACATGCAGTCGTTGTCAAAAACTTCCAAACTCTAAATATTTCTTCTCAGATAATCACCCTACACATTTTTATGTTGATCTCGGATCATTTGTTTTTATCACAAAATTTGATCAGTTGGGAACGTTTGGCTGTACAATTTGTCGCCAAGATTACCTCTACCTAGCATTATTTTAATGTGCTATAATAAGAATACATATCCTCTCTACCTGCAACCGGCTTTCTGGCTACAATACCTGTTCAGTAGAGAAACACTCTAAAGTTAAAATTTCTGTTACTACAGTAAGACACCGCTTAAATACGTTCCATCAAAGTAGAGCGTAATACGAAACAGCATTAAACGAGGTTATCTCATCATGTAAATAATGTGGTTAGGGGAAGATAGGTAGAAAATTGGTCAGGTATTTTACCATTAAATTTAGTATGTTTTTTATAACAATAAAACAAAAATTTATTCCTTACAAATATAGAAATATAAGAAACGAATATACATATAAAAATAAATAAAATTCTAAGTCTTGTTTTAATGGTATATTGCATTCAATTTCATCGTCAGTCTATATAGAAAGTCTTTTTTTCCATTTCCTCTATTTTATTATTTCTAGAACGGGTAATTCTAGTTGCAGTTGCCGATGACAGTATTTTTTCTTTATTCTTAAGAATGGTCCTTATTGTTGGAGTTGTCAAATTCAATGCAGAACCAGTTTGAAATTGACGTTCACCAGTATCTAATCTTCTAATCACTTGCATTTCAGTTTCAAGTGAAAATGCTTTTTCTTGTTGTTCTATTTTCGTGTTTTTTATTATCACCCATGATAAAACTAAAAATCATAGTATTTGTCACTATAGCAATCGTTATATTACATAAATTTATACTTACAATAACGTCAACAAATGTTGGAAACGATAGAAATACTTTCGTATAACACCACAGGATAGAAGAAACACAGATAAACTGCTTCGGATATCGGGAAGCCTAATGCTGTGTGCAATTTCGGGGAATTCCACAATTAAAATAAAAGAGCGTTAAATCGAAACAGCGGTAAGCGAAACAGCGTTAAGTGGGGTCTTACTATATATATATAATGAAAGAATGATGATTTTGTAGTAAATAAATCCTACAAATCAGATGGAGATAAAATTTTTAAAAATTAGAAACCACAATATGAGACCCATTAAACGAATACGAAAAAGTTAACAGACAATTATTACATCTTCTAAAGCCAACACAGACCTAGAGCCGTAATGTAAGATTAAGCACGTTTTATAAGATCCAAACTTTCCTCTTTCAGCAGAAAATTTATATGAATTAGTACTATAAAAATAATGAACTAATACATATATACAAAATAACACATAAGCCTTAAGTTTACACAAGTATTCGAATATAATACAAATAGATATATATCACAAATTAGAAAAAGTTGTATGCATAATATGAAAAGGTACCGTATAAAAATCAATTTAAGAAAAAGAGAGCGCGAGAGAGAAAGAAATTCAAAAAACATACTTAAAAGTATCCAAAAAGTAAAATTAGAAACGGAAATAAATTAACTAAAAGAACTGAAGGGAAGATATATGGGAACTGGAAATTGTAATGATAATATTAACCTATTACTATCTGTGTTTATGGCGTTATCTGTGCAAATATTGTAAAGCTGTTATAAAATATTCAAATAGAATTAAAAAGAGAAACTGGAACTATATAAAAATTAAGTGAAAATGTATAACGAAAGGATATATGCTCACAGAAAGTGGCCCAATTATTATGACTACTGGATACTTATATGGAGATCTGCTATAATTTCACATAATTGCCTCTAGAGGGCGAGATAATAAGTAATAAGAGATGTAAGAATAATAAAGCACAGTGTTGTTCGCGAGAAGAAATACGGGAAGAACGTGATTTAGCTGTATTTGAACGCGGAATGATTGTAGATGCTCGAAGTGTCGGAACGAGAATCAGCAAAACGGCTGTGTTTGTGGAAGGTTCGAGAGCAGTAGTTATTGATGTTTACAGAGAGTGAATAACCAAGCAGAAATCCGGGTCTCAACGACAGGCTTGTGGACATCACAAGCTACTGAAAGTTTGCGCAGAGAGGAGAATTGCAAAAGTTATCCAGTCAAACAGTATTTCAAATTACTGGGAATCTCAATCAAGGAGCAACTACAAACGTCTTTGAACGAACTGGGCACCACATTACATTGTATAGCCTATGGTAGCTCCAACGACCTATTCGAAACCCTCTACTGTTGGCTTTGAAGAAGAATACATTTCTGCAGTTCGCAAAGGAACACGAGGATGACTGGAAAAAAATCATTTGTTCCGATGAATCACATTTCCAACTGCCCCATGTAGATGACAGGGTGCGAATATGGAGAAAACAGAACGAAAGTACGAACCCCATCTGCCTTGCCACAAACTCTTCAAGGTTATGAAGGCAGCATTATTGTATGGGAGCAGTGACGTAACGTACACCCCAGCAGCCCCCGCAGTGGGGAGAGGTCCCAAGTGCTGATTATGCCAAATACGTATTTAGCCACTTTATAAAAAATTAAAGTCAAAATCTGATTTTGCAGGGGCCCCCTAATATTCTCTGTTACGCCACTATATGGGAGATATTTTTATGACATTGCATGGGTCCTTTGGGTCATGTAGAAGAATGTCTGAATGCCCAAGGGTATTTAAGTGCTGTCGCAAATCAAGTACACCCTTTTGTATCAATAAAGTAACCTGCCTGAGATGAATGCATTCAGCAGATTAATTCTCTCTGTCATACAGCTGACATTGTTCCTGATAATTCAAAGAGCATGACAGAAACATATCATCTTTCATTGCTGGCCTACACAATAACCAGATCTCAATCCAATTAAGAATCTGGGAGCTGGATCCAGTATCATTTAATCTTAAGGCATCGGAAAGTGCAATTTAAAGGATATGGTTCTCAACTTCCTCATACCACCTACCAACAACTCATAAAGTTTATGCCAAGGAGAATCTGTGCAGTATTAAGGGTAAAGGTAGCCCAATATTGTATGGAAAGAATAGTCATATTAGAGTGTACTCATATATGAATCGCTGATATGAATCACTCATCAATAAGTGTACATATATATGAAGAGAGAGTGAAACAAACAAAGAGAGGGAAAGAAGGGGTGAGGGAGGCAAGAAGATTTCGAAAAAAAATAATAAACAAATACTTTTATAATTTCACACGTTTCCAATTATTTTTAAGGAATGTTAAATACATGTATATAAATTTTACGCTATAACTACCGTCAAATCCGGCGTATTATACGCACTTTTAATACAAAAAAAAGGTCGAAATTTACGAGTACATGTTACCCGCCGAATATAAAAATATTAGCTTTACGAATAAAGAAAAGATGAGCGTAGGAAATTTTTTTTAGATTTCTATATATATCTAAATACTGTAATTCTATATATATCTAAATTCTGTAAATACTAAAAGAAGTATACCTTATACACTTTCAATTTTTTCTCAACCTCAAACATTTTCTCCTCCCGATCTTTTTTTTGGGGGTTAGGGTTACAGTTTTAGAAGTATACCATTGTTCAAAAGCCTAAGATAATACATTTAATAAATTACTTCAAAAGGTAAGAACATTGAATATGTACATTTTCAGATTTCTTTATTTAGAAAGGGGATTGCTTTATACGGTGAATATGCCTAAAAATTCAAAAATATTATGAAAGTATAAGTGTGCGTTATGCGCTGGTGATCATAATATGTCGAAATATGAGGTATTTAAATAGAGCTTCTAATATAGCCTACTTAGTAGAGCTTCTTATATAAAAATAGTATAATTTATGTACATTGCTTAAATGTTTTTAACTACTATTCTGAATTAATAATTTTATTTTATCTTTACAGAAGTGCTTGATGTAAATACTTTTCAAATATAAAGCCTTTTCTTCAGATTAAAACTTTGTGCTTGAAATCATTTTTGTGTCAAGATGAAATGTCTGGTTTAAACATAAGTTAACAATCTAGCGAAGTTTTTGAGACCAATTATACATCGGAATTCTCATTAAAATATGAGAAAATACTTCCTTTTAAATATAATTGTTATCTGTAGTCTATTAAATGATGTATATTGAGAATAAATGTTCTATTCTTCTCAGTTTGTCTTTCTTTTAAATGTTGTTATGCTGATCGGGATTCATGGATTTTATGCTGTTAGTTCCTAAGAACAAAACAGTTCCTTAATAACGATGAAATTATTGTAGTAGAAAAACAGTCCTTAAAATGCAGGATTCAGCATAAAAATTTCTCAATAAATTCAAGAAGGCTCTCGATCTTCCTCCAACACTGAGACACAACTATCAGCGTCTAGAAATACAGGCACGTAAAGTAAAAGTTTATCCACACACACACACACACACAAGCAACCACTCGCTAGTGAACTCTTCTACGGCTGAAGTAAAACTGATCCAGTTTCCGCAAGCGACTGCTATTTATAGTCTGCGCGGCTCCCTTCCAGTGCTTTCTCGAAAAATCCGCTTTCGTCACAGATTATGGTGTTATGAGATTTCTCCAGTAATTTCCAGGCCGCGGTAGCCGAGTGGTATAGGTATCGGATCGTGGCATGCCTTGTCACGAGTTCGAGCCCAGTACCACTAAAGACCCGCCGTGTAGGGCAGCGATGCACGTTAAATCTGTCGAGAGCTGAAAAGTCCTCCCGTTGGTGTGGTGTGGTAGTTAGGAGAGGGGGTGCCAGCTCAGGTGTCGTCCACGTCACTTGACCATGGTTCAAAATTACGTGGTCCGTCGCCAAAAGCCCTCATGTAGCTGAACAGTGCGACGTTAATATTCAATCAATCAATCAACCAGTAATTTCCGGAAGCATCCATATGGTTGCCAAAAATGATGCCAACTTGGCTATATCGCCACTATTTCACCAAGTTTCTTTTGAAACACCATTATAATGTGAGGTATGGAATGTTTGCGAATATTGCAATTTTAATCATTAAAAAATACACAATAGAAAGTAATATTAACGTATTAAATATCCAGATGTAAATTATTTGCACTACCTTAAGATTAAGTTAAGTATTAATTACACAAAATTCGTAGCAATATTTTGGTTACAGTTACAAGTTTTGTGGGATATGGAGCAACATAAGTTATTATCCCCAATCGATAATTACAAAAGTTATTTATTTAATTATTCTGATATTATCTCACTGTGAATAAAATTAAATTCGTGAAATCTTGTTGAATAAACGAAACGTAAGTACATGCTTCTGATTATTTGCGTGGTGAAAAAGAATCGCTATTCATGTATTGAAATATATTTATAAGAACAAAATAAAACCTTTTTTTAATTATTTTTTTTACTAAAAATGCAATTTTATTTTTAAATACAATTTTTTAAAATAAAAAAAAAATTCATTTAAGAAACTTTTATTTAAATTATTCGTTTCTACAACACATCTTACTAATTTGCCTACAGTTTTCTTTAATAAAATCGTGATCAAATGGTGGGAATATTCTGTCTCCATTTTTTCTCCCTCATCCTTCAGAGAGGAATGCCATCAATATTATCCGATTTAGTGACAAGAGCACAGATGATTTCCCTGTTATTTGCTATACTGATGGCAGTAAAATTGATGGAAGAGTTGGTTTCGCATTTGTTGTGTTCAGGAGGGGTGTTGAATCCAAGAACTTTCAATTTAGAATTCGTGATGAATGTCCAGTTATTGTAGCTGAACTTTGATGCTTAAACTTCGCCGTTAAATGGATCACTGAACAAAATAGTGTCATCTCAGAATATCCCATCTGTACTGACTCTCTTTCCTTCTTTGATTATCTTAAATGTATTTCTTCATCTAATAACATAATCGTCGAGATCCAAAAGCAACTTAAAAGCCTAAAAGATAAAAACTGCTCAATAGATTTTACATTTGTTCGCAGACACACGGGCGTTCTTGGGAATGAGCGAGCCGATTGGCTTGCAAAGGCTGCAACCAAGCGCAAAATTGACATTGATGTTAATATTCCTAAATCGTTTTACAAGAGGATCACGAAAGAAAGAATGGTGAAGTCTTGGAACCAAGAATATCTCATTTCTAATAAAGGGAGCATAACAAAGAAAATTTTTCCAACCATTAATAAGAGACTGTCATGCCATCATTTTTACACTAACTACAAAATAACCCAATTTCTCACTGGTCATGGTAATTTCAAAAGCTACTTGAACAAATTTAATTTAGTTCCGTCATCTTCCTGTGATTGTAATATTGGAGGCGAGGAAAATGTAGAACATGTGCTCCTTCTGTGTTCCAAGTTTGCCAGAGAAAGAAAGATCCTAAGACTGGCTTTCAAGGGACTTAATATAAATTGGCCTCCGAATTTTCACCAACTTCTTTCTACCAGAAATGCTTTCAAAAATTTCTATGAATTTGTAAATATTTGTATTTCTTCTTAAACTCAATATTTTTTTTATTTTTTGTTTCCCCTGAATGTGTGTTTAATACTTACTTCTGTAAGCCCCGTGTGATACTTTGTGGTGCACGGGGATTTTGTAATTGTTTTCTATAAAAAAAAAAGAAAAAAATGTTGGGGATAAGATATGACTGAAAATAAAGCACTTTTTTTATGCCATAATTTTTTTTTTAGTTGACAAAAATTTTTAAAAACCAAAAAAATATCTTACAAACCCCTGCTGTAAAAACAAATAATTGTGTCATAAAAATATCGGAGTCAATGAACTGTTAAAGGCGACCGTGAGCTCTGAGCGAGAGTGAGTGTATAGGAGTTATATTAACGTTGCTTTATAAATTAACACGAGGGGCTGATGGACCTCATAATTTCAAGTGACGAGGACGACACCTAACTGAAACCCCTACTCCAAACTACCACACCATGCCAACGGGAGGACTTTGAGCCCGACAGATTTAACGGCATCAGGCTGTGCACGAGAAACCCCCAAAGGAAATTTTCAGTCGGTAGTCGTAAACCAGTAACAAAGTGTATGTTACGGTGATCGCTTATCCACACTTTCAGTGGCATACACAAGAGTTGTGCTTCGGGATTAAGCTCCCCCTAGCGGCGTAACGCACACTCCTGCAACCCCCACATTGCGGGGTGGGGGTGGATTCTAGTGGGCCCAAAGCCTGACTGACGCCAAGAACGTATTTAACCAGGTTATTAAATATTAAGGTCAAAAATGACTGTTCAGGGGGAGGGGCTAATACTTTCCTTTAAGTCACTGGCCCACATATAGTCTTTCCTTTACATGTTTTTTAGATTATTGTCTCAGTGATTGTTTCCCGAGCGATCGGTTTGTAGCTCTAAACCCTCTTCGGGTGAGCTCGGCTCCCTTGGGCATTCCTCCTCCTCTTTCTTCTATAAAAGAGGTCTATGTACGCTACTGCAATCGCGTTGTTTTATAATATCCTCGAAAACACCCGTAATCCGAGAGTAAATTTCCAAACAACTAGTGTTATTTTAAAGAAATTCAAAACTTTTAAATATTTTCAAAGTGCACACATCCAGCAGCTTTTTCTATAAAGTTATGTTTTTAAGGCACCAACATCATATTGGTGTTGCAATACAAAAATCCACACCGCGCGCACGTGCAGCCATTTACCTGACTAAACTACAAGGCTAATGATGCAGAAAGTTTAAATTTGAGCTGCATCTTGTTTTCTACAATCAGTTTTTGATCCATTTGTTTTATCAGTATAATGTTTAAAATCTTAATTATTACGGACTTTCAAATTAGACGGAGAATAAAATAAAAAATCTCGGAAATTGATAACTTTGAAGGAAATAACAAAATTAACAGAAATAACGAATGGCATTATTAAAAGGGAAAAAAAATACTCATCACGCTCGCGATTCGAAGAAATCATCAATGCAAAACAATTTTAAAGATAACAAGTTATTTCATCAATTCTCACCAATACTAATGATTCTCGCAATTTCACTCACACCACGTCACTAAAAGAAATGGTGGAATGAATCACAGGAGAAAAAAACAAATTAATAACCCGAAGCGTAGTGTGATATATCACGAATTCACTGAAACGTGGATTTTAAATTTTTGTTCAGTAAAAGAAACAAAAAAAACAATTGTTTTTCATAGAAATGTTTAATTTTTTGATGATCTATATTGTTTTGATGCAACAATTACGATATAAACTTTTTATATTAATTTTGAACGGAAAATTAAGTTAGAGAATTTTAAAATTTCTTTTTTGCACATTTAAAGTATTTGAATACGTTTAAAAAAGCACATAAATAGATAATTTTCGTGATATTTAGTGTCACTTAGATTAGAATACATGTATAAAATTGTTTTATGGACATTATGACAAAAAACACACACACAAATATTATTTAAATACAATATTTTGGCAAAAAATTAACTTAGAATAACCTTTATTCAAAAAGCTCTCCTTTTATAAAAAATGCTTCTGTAATAATAATATTTTGCTTATATAAAGTAAAGACTTCTCCAGAGAGTCTGAACTAGGAGTTTTGAAAATTTCACATTATTTTTAGAGTTTAGACTACCACACCAATTGAAATAATTATCGGAGTTTTTTTCTTAAAGTTTCTCCCCTTTGTGTGTGTTGTGCAGTAAAATATGGATAAATCCACTTCTAAGTGATGTATTTGAAAAATTCTAATTCAGCCTCTGTACAGAAGTCTGAGCTATATACAAGCAAAATACTATTATAATATAAGCATTTTTCATAAAAAAGGAATGTTTTAAAAATGGGTCATTCTATGTTCATTTTTTGTCAAAATATTGTATTTAAATAATTTTTTATTGTAATAATATTCTTAAAACAATTTTATATACGTTTTATAATCTAAAGGACACTAAATATCATATATATTATCCATTTATACGCTTTTGCAAAATCATGGTTCCGAACGTAGTCGGATACCTTAATGTAATTAAGATAATTTCCATCTTGAATGCAGTATTGGACATATACTTGCAAAGGGCATAGCTCCGTCAAGATCTAATCTCCTATCATTGATTTTTGAGAGCCTATGGCCGCGGTAGCCTAGTGATCAAGGAAACTGACTCGTGGCTGGCATGTCATGCGTTCGAGCCGAGTACCGCTGAAGACCCACTGTGTAGGGGAGCGATGCTCATTAAAATTTTCGAGATCTCAAACGTCTTCCCGTAGGTGTGGTAGTTAGGAAAGGGGGTGGGGTGCAGCTCAGGTGTCGTCCTCGTCACTTGTCCATGGTTCAAAATTACTAGGCCCGTCGCCAAAAGCCCTCGTGTAACTGAAGAGTGCGACATTAATATTCACTAACTTTTTGAGAGCCTATAAAAACTTCTTCCGTTATCCATTAGAGTAATGTTATATTAAATTTAAAAGGGAGAGAGACATTTATATTTAATAAGAAAACATGTGTTTTAGAAAAATTAAAATTTTAAGTAATATAAAAAAAATAATTTAAGTTAATTCCTACTTAGATCAACAAAGAAAAATTTTATTTTAGCTACTTTTTATTAAATAGTTACAATTAATATAAATATGTACATACATAGGACAGATTCACAACCTTAAGTGGTAATTCATTTTTATTCATCATCCAAAACAATCGTGTCTATAAGATTTCAGTTCAACTGAATGTTTTAAAACGTGCGAAAAAAACCCTTTCAAGTTTTGACACAAGTCGCCAAAAATGATGCCAACGTGGCTCTATTTGTAATTCTTTAAATAATTAATTTTCATCAATTAGTTTTTATTAATAAAATTCAATTATTGTATTGTCATCCAAAATAATCATGTATATAAAATTTCAGTTAATTTGAGCGTTTTAAAGCGTATTTTATTAACGATTGAAAATTCAACCAAAATAAATAAATTAATATATAGAGAGTGTAAGCTAACAGTAGGAATTGAATAAAATGAGGCAACATTTGCACAGTTATAACATGCCAATAATGTCATTAGTTGATATGTTTTAATATTTGGATAGTTTTTAACCGTGGAAAAGAATCACTTTTCCCAAACAAATTCACTTGTTTCTCTCTCTCTCTTTCTTCTAAAAAGAATTAATTGATTGATGTATAAGCAGCGTTGATTCTTCCATTATTTTCTCTTATACTTTTACATCCATTATAATGTTCCTAACAGAGACATAAATCATTAAACGTACTTTATTTTGACGAGCTTGTTTGAAATTTTGTGTCTTGTTCTCTTACTGTTTAGCTACGACGCCTCAAGAGAGGCACATCAGTTTTAATTGATGACATTCTGAACTATTTTTGGCGAAGTTTAGCCCTATGTCTGCAATGGGCTCAATTCATGTGACGTCATAGTCACATGATAGTGAAAGCCACGTGATTCTAGCCAATCAATTCAAAAACTCATGATGTAACGTCATAGTCACACGAAAAAAACTATCTAGTGTTTCTAGCTAATCAGTTCACGCGCTTCGGTGTTGCACTTTGCAGAAACTTTCTCTTAAAAAGTACATACGTATGCAAAATGGATTTTATTTAAAAGTATAAGCATAAAATACGACTTTTTTTTAATTTAAAAATATCTTTTTGAAGAATTTTTTTTCCCTAACATTTAAACATCTTTACCCAAATATGAAATTTGAAATTTTATCTGAGTTTTACAAATAGAACAACAAGTACATTTAGTTTAATGCTTGTTTTGAATTCAATGGGGAGCACGTGTTTGTTTTTATCATGTGACCTCATGAATTGAGCCCATTCTCTCAGCTTTAAACAATCACTCTGTCTCATTAGCTTACTGTGTTTCATTTCTTGAGGGGATGGGGGGAAATAAATGCTTTGTTCATAATGTGTCAAAATGACGAAAGAAATGATGCATATATTTTTTTTAACTCTATATCAGAGGTCACCAAAGTGACAGTCCGTGGACCACTACTGGTCCGCGAAAAAATTTCGCAGGTCCCCAGAAAATTGTAGAATATATTCACTTATCACGTTAAGTTAAGATGTATTGAATGTGTTCTTAGATCACAATTTTTTTAATAAATATATTTAAAATTCCCAAAATCCTATTAGTGGTCCGTGGGATTTAAATTATGAATTTACTGGTCCATGAGGTCAAAAAGTTTGTCGACTGCTGCTCTATATAACATAATGTGAAGACGAGTGGGTGAGGGGTAGCGTTCCGCGCTTCCACACCACAGGTCCGGGGCTCAAATCTCGGAATGGGCATGGTCGAGTCAACCTTTCATCTCTTCAGGGAATCGATAAATGAGTACCAAGCTTGTGTTTCACGTCAGACTCACCACCTGACCGTGACATCTGCTCATGCGCCTCAGCGCCCAATGGTCACGTATACTGAGATGGGCGCAGTAGGCCTTGGCCCTCATAGGCTGTTGCGCCACTGAGTTTAGTTTATAACATAATGTGTACTGGGTCGAATCAATTTTAATTTTCACTAACGTCACATTCTGAAGTTACAAGAGAGTTACTGACAAAGAGCCTCATAATTTCGAATCTCGGTCAAATAACGAGGGCGACATCTTAGCTGTCCCCTTGTAACAATCTGTGAGTTGTTGGTGCTTGGGGGTTTGAGCAAAGGTCAGTCATATCAACTTTTAAACACAGTTCTATTTACTACTTCACTTAATCAACCAACACAACTAAAGGCAGGAAATGCACTCAATACCGGAAGAGCGATCGCATAGGCTTAATGCTACTAACATATAATTAAAGTTACTTAACTGAATCCTGGAGCGCTCTTGACTTTTACGCTTGAATTATCTGTAAATATCTTGCTTAAAAAATATGACCTTCAATCGTAAGCTTGATCACAATTTAATCAACTTTTAATCGCCACCTATCAACCCTCCTCACATACACTAATGCCAACGTTTAAATAGAACTCATTTAACTAAATCTCGTCTTCTTCGCCGAGGAAAGTTTTCAATAGAACTTACAGTTAAAAGGAACAATTTTATCCAAAAGGGTTAGTAGAAGCTTTGTGGATAGACCCTTTACAACCTCAAACTTCCCACTACGCCAATGAGACAGATTTAATGTACATTAGCCCCTCTTACACGGTGGATCTATGCCAAGACTCGAACTAGTCCAATAGCATTCAGGACTCGAACCCACGACTTGAGAATGCCGACCAAGAGTTCATGACCGTAATGCCTCGGCTATCTCGATTACAATATGTACAGGGTATCTCCAACTTAGTTCAGTTGTGACTTAACTGATTGTGAGTCAGATTTATATTTTTTCTACACTCTATTTCATGTAATTATGCATAAATTACAAAAATTTAATATGCTTATGTATAATTATTATACAATACATAATGTTAGAAATACATCTACTCTACTCTACGTATTGCACCAGTTTCGAGAACTTGTTGAACCTACCACAATATAGTTATCATAAGTTATTTGCTATTTTTACTTATTTTTTCCAGGTTGTAAGTTGAAAAAGAGGTTCAGCTTCAAAATAAATATTTTAATAGTTAAATTTTTCCTCAGACACACTTGAAAGTTCAATTGTTTGCGAAGTCATATTCATCGACGGGAAAGGTTTCTTAATGCGTAATTCATTCATGTAAGAAATCATTACTGAACCATTATATCAAACTTCTAAAAGTTTTTTTTTTTTTTTTGATATTTAAAAACAAGTAACGTAATGGAATTATGTCAAATTCGTTGCTGATAAGATGTTGAAATGCAAGGATGCAGTAACAAAAAAATTCAAATTTTCAACAATTACCTAGACTCCTTGATCATTAGAATAACTACTATCTAAGCACAGTTATCTGTTTTCACAGATTTATTTTATTTGATCAAATGTTGAAACATGCTGTTTGAATTTTATTATAAAATCTTTAAAAAAATTTGAAAATAAATATCGAGTTTAATTATTTCTTTTAACCAGGAAGAACTTTAAGGTATCCGACTACATTCGGAACCGTAATTTTGCAAAAGCGCATAAATGGATAATTTTCATGATATTTAGTGTCACTTAGATTAGAATCATGTATAAAATTGTTTTAAGGACATTTTGACAAAAGAAATTATTTAAATACAATATTTTGGCAAAAAATTAACATAGAATAATATTTTTTTCAAAATGTTCTCCTTTTGTGAAAAATGCTTCCATCATAATAATATTTTGCCTGTATATAACTCAGACATCTGTACAGAGGCTCAACTTGAATTTTTGAAACATATAACTTAGAAGTGGGTTTATCCATATTTTACGACAACAGAGGGGAGCAATTTTAAGAAAAAAACGCCAATAATTATTTCAATTGGTGGTAACTCTGAAAATAATGTGAATTTTTCAAAAATTCTAGTTAAGCCTCTAAAAGCTTCTGAGATTTTTTTTTTTTTTTTTAAGATTTATTTAGTATATTTTAAGGAAAAAATCCTAAAATTGAAAGCAGAAAAAAAATTTATTATTATTAAAATGGGAAAATTCTGGTAAAAATGTACAAAAAATTACATAAACGGGGCCCGCTCTGTACAAAACTTTTATGAACAAATTCTCAATTTTTCAATTTTGATGTATTACTTTGTTATTCATGTTTGAAATGACCTTCAGGATAAGAGATATTTTAATTTTTACAAAAAAATAGAACACTTTATCTTAGTGATTATATGAAATTGCTTAAAAAGACAGTGATTATATTCACATAAAGGACTGAAATATTTGTTTCGTGTTAAAGGATACCGCAAAAAACATATATCAACAAAATTAAGTTTATTAGAGTTTATCTTATTTGCATAGATATGTATATATGCATATATTTTATAAAAATCAATGAAACAAAACATTCACAGGAACTCAAAGAAATTTAATATAAATTTTTCAAAATTTTTGAAAAACAAAACATTAGTCAAGTTTTTGGAAAATAATCCGATATATTTCTTTGCATTGTCTTTTTTAGCATCAAATTGTTCACTATCGTCCATTTTGTTATTCATTTCGCCATTAACATGTGTGTCTAAAAAACTGTACATACTTGACATTTATATTTCATTTCATTTTCTTCGCCGAAATCCGCATCAATGATATTTTTTTAGCTTTGAACAAACTCCAAAATGTTTTTGCCATAATAGGGGCATCTACAGCAAGGAATTCTTCCAATAATATAATAGGACCGTATAATCCGGCTGGTGTTTTCCGTATTTTGTTCATTCTCAGAAGTGAAATATTTTCGTGTTAAACGATTTTCGTTTCGTGTTAAGAGAATGAAAATACATAGTAGTTTGTCGGGACGGTTGTATTATTTCGTGTTAACCGATATTTCGTCTTAAGCATTTTCGCGTTAAACGTATTTCACTGTATATATAAAGAGAGATTTAATAGAGAGGGGGAGAGAAAGTTTATATATATATTCAAAGAGCCTTGTATATAACTCTCTTAAGTAATATTTGACAATTTATCAATGAAAAAGATTCAGGAAATAAAACTTCAATTAATTAATGCGGTGCTTCTCAAACTTCCAATGTTTGCGACCCAATATTCAATCATAATTTGCATCGCCACCCCCTCCATACAATAGCGATGTATTAAATTCAATAATACTATGACGTTAAACATACAATACGACTTAAACCTCTTCCCCCAACGTATATAAACGTCTCAATCAGCCACTGTGTTTATTGCCCTGTGTATATATACGTCTTTCCGAAGTTATATCTTTTCTGTGAACTGCTATTCATAAAATTATTCCGAATTCTTTAGAAAGCAATAAAATGACCTTGACAGTGTTTGTGAAGGATTCACTTATTTCAGAGAGGATTTGATTATTTATTCCTTTTCTACCACCCACCTCCTCAATACACCGCACACGCTTACCTACGTGCTAAATGGGGGCATTAGAGAGCGAATCGCATAATTTTTAATCGGCATTTAAATGATTAATTATAAACCGTACAAATTATCGAGATAAATGTTTATGATGGTATATAATTTTATATATAACAAATCCACAGGGTTACTGTTAATTATTAAACTTGTCCTTCACTTAGTATTGTTAAGTTAATTATAAAATAGATTGTGCACTTGATACATTTATAAGTGTATTATATTGTAAATGAGAATTTTATTTTTTATTATGTCAGAATGTATTTGTTTGTTTACTTTTAGTAAGTTAATAATTTTTAAAAGATTTTTTTTTTTCAATTTTTCAAGAGGCCCGTGCTTTCCTGGTAGGGTTATAACGCCCTTCTAGGGGGGCGCGCCCCACAGTTTGAGAAACACTGAATTAATGTTATGATTGTCTCAAAAATTATTTTAAGTAACCCCATATAAAAGAAATTTTCTGTGAAATGCTACCACTAGTACTTTTCCTGTTCATTAAATTTCACAGATTTTTCTCATGTAACGCAAAGAGATCAATAAGATTCCTTCCTGAAGTCTTCACAAATTCCAGAAAGATAGGTATTGTATCGTCGCCTTTTTCCAATACATTTTGATGGACATAACTATTTAATAAAAAATTACAACACTCTATAAAAAAGAATTTCAAATTTTAAATGTAAAGATGTTTTGTATTACAATGTATTACGTGATTGAAAATGATAAAGAAATTTGACATGCAATTCCGAATGAAAAGCGATCCCATCTGTTGCTACATAATCGTATTCATTACATCAACCAAATGTCACACACGCACTCAAAAAAAGAAAAAGAAAAAAACACCCCACATTTTCAGAATAAGTATATATATAGAGATAAAATTGCTTGTTATAGTTAGCACAGATAGCTGTTTCACAAGATCTCCAATTGTTGGTATGTATTGCTTTTTTCCATTCCTTCTATTAGTTCGCCCTCTCCCTATATATATATATATATATATATCTTGTTCAAATTTTCCACAATCGTTAATAAAATATTTTTTATTCATCCACTCAAGTTCAAATATATATATTTTTTAAATTTGTAGTGGATGACACTACAGTTTTTCAAATCTTAATCCCTTAATTAAATTTAAAAATGAATAAATAGTAACAAAAGTAATAGTCCAACAGCATATATAGAAAGAAAAAAATTCGTTGTGTCCCTGTAGCGCAATGGATAGCGCGTTGGACTTCTAATCCAAAGGTGGTGGGTTGGAATCCCACCTGGGATGACCTAATTTCTGAGAATGCAATTTCTTTTTACTATACTATTTTCTTAGAATAATTAAATTTAATGAACGAATAAATAGTAACAAACAAAAAATTAGTCCAACACCCTATATAGAAAGGAAAATGAAAAATCGCTTTCTATTTTGTCACGTAATAGTGTGATTCTGTCATAAGTATATACATACTTATATTGAGTGTAACTGTTTAATAAAAAGTAACTATATATATATATAAAATAAAAATTTTCTTTGTTGACCTAAGAATAAATTGACTTAAAATTTGTTCTTATATTACTTGTTGTATAGAAAAATCCAAATTAAATGTTCCTTTTCTTCATCTGGTATTATTTTATTTCATCCAATTTTGTAAAAAGAGTGTGTAAAAAGCTACAAGTTTATTTAGATTATAAGCTATTTGTTAACATTATAAACTAGGTATAATTTTTGAAAAATGCGGCTTAGACGTAACTGAGAATATAGATTTGTAAGAGAATTATTAATATACTTTTTATATAATCAAGATGCTATTTATGTCTTGTGTAAAAACTATGCGCAATATTAGATTAAATTTCATCCTGAAAACCGTACCCTTCCCAATTCTGAAGCTTAGAAACACATCAAACGCTCTTCAAAACATTCTTTTGGCAATTCCCACGCGTAAATTGATAATGAAATGTTAAATAGAAATATCACTCCTCCTTTTCTTTCTGTACCTATCTATATAGAGAGGGAAAGACTCACTCCTCACGGTGATCTCCAGAATTATTAGACCAAGAAACTTGAAATGTGCCAAGCATGTTTCTTTTGTTGAGTGGAAGATCCACTGAGAATGAAATTTGCGGAAATTGTCCTCCATAGAGGTGTAAAAGATAGTATTTTAATGTTTGTTTTGGACAATATTTTGTTTAATTTACAAATGAATCTGAGAATTACCAGGTTATTTATTTTTATTTATTAATTTTACTTCGTTGTTTTATTTGCTAAATCGTTCTACCATAGAGTTTAATTTGCAATTTACTTGAAACTATTCAAAACAATAATTAAATTTTGACATCATCAATTTTTTTTATTCGTCTATCTCGATTGTTACATTTTTCAAGTCCCTCGTGGAAAGAACGGGTGTATCTACTAGCATGCATATATAGAGAGAGGTAAAACAATTTCATTACTCATCACGAAATCTGTGGAACTATTAGACATACGACTTTGTATTTGTCAGATATGTTTCTTTTGTTGAGAAGAGATCCGCTAAAAACAGGTTTTTCGGCAATCGACTCCCAAAGAATGAGGGGAGGAGGTTACAGTGACCGTAAAAGATTAATAAACATCCGTTTGAGAAATTCAAATCCTGGCCTTTTTAAATCTAGAGACTAAGATTATAATAATGTTTTTCAATATACTTGATATCTGTACTTAGATATCAATATAACTTAAATACAATATATAGTTCTAAAACATCACGAAATGCCCAAAGGAATTAAGAAAGTAATTATGAAGAAAAGACATTCTTTGAAAGATGTTTTGTACCAAGCCAAAGATTACTATAATCGATGCCTTTCAGTTTAAATACCAACCACTTGCCCTGTAAGACCCGTCTTGTAGAGGTTAAAAAACTTTTTGAATAAAACAATATGAAAATATTTTTTAACTTTTATGCTTTCATATGTCTTTTTCAATTCCTACTGTTAGCTCACACTCTCTATATATTTATTTATCTTGGTGGAATTTTCAATCGTTAATAAAATACATTTTAAAGCGCTCAATTGAGCTGAAATTTTATATACATGATTATTTAGGATGACATTACAGTAATTTAATTATAACTAATAAAAATTAATTGATTAAAACTAATTATTCAAAGAATTACAAATACAGCCACGTTGGCATTATTTTTGGCGACTTAGCGCCCCTTTTGGC
>BMAV01020995.1:4977-22500 GCA_019973955.1 Trichonephila inaurata madagascariensis | reverse complement strand
CGTTCGAAACGGAAGGTACCCAGAACGAACCTTCCCTCCCACCTTCAGATATATAGATATATTAGTCAAAAATAAAATCATACGTCAAGAAACTAAATTGAAACCACTAATAACCTTTTGAGTATAACGAGTTCTTTTAAAAAAATAATCTCAAAAAAGCTTAAAACTTGGCATTACATGATATAGCATTTAAATTTTAAAATACTTTATGATTGATCGACATTTCCAAACAATCATTAATCATGAATAGGACAAGAAAATTTTTTCGTTTCATACTCAATTAATATCCTTATACTTTATTTAACGACTGTTCTTTTCGACACATTCAACTTCCGAAATCATCTGCGGCCACAATTATTTGTAAGCAAATAAAAATATTTAGAATACATAAATTATTTATGGTATATTATATTCCATCACTAATTCAAGTTAATTAAATCATACCATTAATATAATTTTATTAAAAATAAATTATAAATTTTAAACTTAAGAATTTATTAAAACATAAAAATATTCAGAACACATTGATTAGTTGCATTTTTCTACCCCAACAACAGTATTAATTAAGGTATGCGACTACCCAAAATTTTCCATTTGGGTGAAAATGTTCGAAAATTATTTTATATCTTTATTTTATAGCCCATACATTTAAGATTCCAAAAACTCTTTTTTTGTTTTTCTTTCTACGATATTTAGAGAGAGAGAAGCAAAGTTATATTATAATTAGTAAACCGGAAATGGAGCTTAAAAAACCGGAAGCAGATCCCTACACAAAATATTTTTAAGATATTGAACTGAAATTTTCAGAACATGTTTTTTTTAGTTCTATATGTGTGTGTTATGAATAAAAATCTAATATCTGTGTGTATATTTATGTACTTTATTGCTTTTTTTATAAAAAAAAATAAATAAATAATATTTTTTAAAAAAAAAATCGAATTTTTGCATAAAATTTGGCATATTTAAAAAACTTTGAAAAGTTACAAATCTTTTAATTCCTAACACATATAAAGATGTTATTTATGTACTGTATAAATATTATTTGAATACATTTATTAGAATTTTGCGTAAAAGATCGTAATTGCAATTTTTACACCAAAATTTCACTGAAAACGACAATTTTATAGTCTATAAAACTGTCCAGAAAATGGCAAAAAAAAAAAAAAAAAGTCCAAATTAGTTTAACATGAAGCTAAAAAGAGCTTGAGCTATCAATATGGGGAGTTTAAAAAATGTACAACTAGTAGAAATTTTTCATATTGAATTAAAATCTTTAAAAATGTTTTTTCTGAGAAACTATGTTTTTCAATTTCTTGCTTCACGGTAAACTTCACAAAAGGTTTTCTTTTTAAGATATTGAATCGAAACTTTCAGAAAATGTGTGTGTGTGTTTTATTTAGTTTTATCTCCAGTAAAGACTATAATCTAATCTCTGTGCATATATTTATGTATTTCATTGCACTTTTTGTAAGAAATTAACAATTTTTTTATTTTTTTTTTGTAAAAAAATTGAGTTCTTACATAAAAATTGACATATTTCAAATACTTTCAAAAGTATTACAAATCTTATAGCTCTAAGCACAGATAAAGACATTATTTATGTACGATATAAATATTATTTGAAAATATATTAATTAGAATTTTCAATACAAGGTTTACCATAACTGCAATTTTTCATTAAAATTTCACTCAAAATTCCCAATATATCCAAAATTATTTTTAACTTTCTGGAAATTATACTTGAATTCTTAGTTTTATGCTCCATTTCCAATTTAAAAAAAAAAGTGCTTATTTAGTTGAAAATGTATATATTTAAAAAAAAAGTGCTCCGAAAGTAGTCACATACCATACACAAATAGAATCATACATCGTAAATGAAACTAAATTAAAATCATGTATAACCCTACACTGTTTATCGGAAACGTGGTCATTTAATTCTAAGCAGCCTGGAAATAGTCTTTTAGTAGTATTTTCAAAGAAGTTTAAAGCACTGAATTTAAGAAACTAAATTACAAAAAGTGTACTTATAACTTTATTTTTAATATTTTTTTTAAAATTTAATGCTTACGTCTTTATTACTTTAAACATCAGTTGCCCTCTAATTAAATAATATGACTGACTAGTTCCAAAATATTACTACTAGTAAAACTAAAACAGATGTATAGATTTTGTTTCAGAGTGTATTTACACTTCGTACCTTCTTTGATATTTGTTTTCTTTCAAAGTTTATAAATCCAATTGAAATTTTTACATACTAGATTAACAAGTTCTTTCGAATATTTCAATTCAATAAATACAGTCTGCTAGAGCTCCGACCACAAAGGCCAGGACATAGAAAGCATTCTAGGAAAGCCAGGACATTCTAGAAAGCAGAGTGAGAGTGAACGTTTCACTATTCAGCTACTCTAGTGCTTTTGGCGACGGACCTCGTAATTTCGAACCCTAGTCATGTGACGAAGACGACACCTGATCTGGCAACCCTTTATCCTTACTTCCTCACCTCATCAAAGGGAAGATATCTGAGCCTCGACAGATTTAACGTGCATTTCAGTGATAGCCTCAACCTCAAATTGAAAGAAAGATGGCGCGTGATGGAGAAGCCAAGAACGAGGCTAACAGAGAAGAATTGGCGCTCGGCAAATCTTATTATCAATTCAATCTGGCATAAATTCTCTAAATTAACTGAAGAGTCACAAAGTTGTTTTATAAACGATTTTTTTCTGGCTGCCTATTATTCTGTTCGACACAAGGTCCGTCAACCGCAACCATTATACTTCATTATTTCGAAACGATCGTTAGTGATGTTTACGCTTGAGCTGGCTCCCCATTTTGCACATTTATGCCAGACCAACGTGGGGACTTTAAGTCAGGATAGATTAAAAAATCCTCAACTTCGCTAGGTTATATCGCTAAATCTTATATATTTTTATTTTCAGGTGGTATGGGCCACTTCATGGCGTGTTGGCTGTGGTAAAGCAGTATTTAAAGACAAAAAGTGGTACAAAACCTACCTTGTATGTAACTACGGCCCAGCGTAAGAAGCACATTTTATTATTATGATATGCAGATAAGTTTCCTACATCTTTAACGTTTATTTTCTTTAAAAAAGTTTCTTTAATTTAGAGTTTTTTTTTTTAATTACAGATTTAAATGCAGATCGCGTTGTCTTTATATTAAGCATTGCAATTTCCCTTAAATGCTAGAATTATTACATTTTTGCTATGTGATGACATTTATTTAACAATTGTTATAAATAATAAACTCAATTCAAATATATATATAATAGGTAACGTGTACAAAATGGAGCACTTTTTATTTCAGTGGAAACATGATGGGAGGTGAAATGTACAAAGAAGGAGAAACATGCTCAGAATGTCCTTCAAACACATGCTGTGGAGCTTCATGTGCACAATACGGAATTCAGTCCGATTATGAAGGACTCTGCAGTAAGTATTCGCGCTTTCTTGTTATGAAAGATATTTAATTAAGCAATATAAAAAATGCACAACAAATGCCAGTCGCATTTCATACTGCAGTACTGATACATTTATAAGTGTATTATATCAGTGTAAATCTGTATTTTATGATGTCAGAATGTATTTGTTTTGCTTCCTTTCAGTAAATTATAAATTTTTTTAAAATACTTTTTTGTTTTCGACTTTTCGATATACTATCACCCCCCCCCTAGGCCCCACAGTTTGAGAAACACTAAACTACAATCAAATGATAAGACCCGAATTTTTTCTCGTAGTATCTCCATATACCACGTGAGGGCTTTGGGTCCTTGAACCCATTATTTTTTTTTATGAAAAAAGCTCATAAAAGGCATATACTGTAATAATTATTTTTACTAAGCTAATTGTTTTTCTTTCAATTTCATTCCTTACTTATATGCAAAACATGCAAGATTGTGAAAAATTTCTGAAGTTTATCCATAAAAAACATATTCAGGCACATTAGTGTGCTTTAAAGTAGTAGTTCCCTTACATTGCTGCACATTTTTCCACAACGATTCCGCAAACTATCAGAAGCATATATCAGATATATACCTTCGAATTCTATTCTTCTCTGTGCTCAAAACTGATGCCAGACCTTGCACAAAACTTCCATGCAATGATATTACTCATGTTTTCCTGCAATCTTGTGGAAAATGCACATCTAACGATGTTCATTCCTACTTCCTCGCTCATCGGTGGTCTGCCAAGTGACAGAAAGCTTCCTCTGGCAGAAATAATGCGTATTCGGATTGCTTACATGTGTACATCTAACTGTGCTTCCTCAGCTTAATTTTTTAAACCGTCGAAAATATATGGTGGGATATCTTTTGAACACACCACATATGTACACAAAAGTTCTTAAAAGTAGAGGTTCGGGAAGCAGGATATTTTTCTGAAAAAAAAAAGGTACATGACTTTTAAATTACTGGAAAGAGGTCAATGAAACAATTGATGAATTCTGCTTTAAAATTTATTTGTAAGACATTTGTAACGTGCAACGAGCTTTGAAAATGTGCTTGCTCGAAATGAGATAAAATGAAAAAAAAAGGTTTTTACATATATTTCAGTAATTACATATAAGTTCCTTTTTCTTTTAAATTTTTTTTTATTTATTTTCGTATTAAAAGATTTTATTTTCTTTTTACAGAGGTAATTGATGAAGATAATTTCAGCAAATAAACAAAGATACTTTCCACGAATTCCGAGCTTCCTGCAGGAAATTATTTGTTATGAAATATTGCTTTTCATTGAAAGTCAATTAATAGTTCCATGCCTTATTCTAACTTGCATTTGTACCTGAGATTTTATTAAAATATAAAGGAAGTACTGATTGCAAATTATTATTGAAATTACATTGAAGACTAGAAAAAAATACAGAATTTTTTCATCGGCTAATATTTTATAGTTATTAAATATATTGATAACATTTGATAATTTAGAAATTAAACTCGCAAATTTGGTATACAAAGACATATATACTAAAGTATGTATTAAAGTATAATGATTGCAATTCCACTATTGAATAGCAATATTTAAATAAATCTGTTTCATAAATGCATTGTAGATTGTGAGTAAGGAAAAAAGATGACGAGAAAGAAGATTCGTCTTCACTTTAAGTTAAAATGCTCAACTTTAAAATGATTTAACATAAAATGCCAATTGAAATAGTAATAAACAGCATTAGGTTATATTGAAAAAATTGGTACTTAGATATTACACCGTCAACCAATAGCGTCAAATCAATAGTCATTGCCAAATGTTGCGATATGAAGCCAGTAATGGAAACCATCTTCACATATGTTGAAACACAATCACAATATGAATATGACAGCATTCAGCAACGTCTTTTGATTAGACGAAATAGGTCGATGGTATAATACGAAACACCAAAAAATTCATTAATTTCTTCAAAAAATTTAACTTTTGAATTTAAAAATGCTTAATGCGTATGAGTGTGATAGAAACATTTAATATGTTTTTACGAATACAATATCATGATATGAGTCTAATTGAGTTAAAGTGTTATAAACTAGGAGAAGAATTATGATAAATACAACAAAATATAAGATAAAGATGAGTTTTATTAATTTCAAGAGAGAGAACAAGATGAAAGGAAAAAAGATAACATCACATAGATAAAAAGAATTAAAAAATAAGAAAAATCTTAAAGAGTAAAATATATATTTGGCATAGTATTTACAAAATTTTAAACACTGAAGTAATCTTAAATGCTTAATTTAATAACCAAAAGTTATGAACACTTCACCATTTTCCAGTCAGTGTTCATCTCAGACAAGTTTTGTAAATTGGTCTATGTTTTATTAATTTGTAGTTAAAAATACTTCGTTCACATAAAGTTTTGTCTTATTTATGAGCTAATCATTTATTAAACTAAATGAGCTATTATGAGCTAATCTCATTTATTATCATTATCAATATTATCTAATATTGTATAAATAGAAAAAGACTTTCAAACTTAATCTTGAAGTTTTTATCTCATTTGAATTTATTCATGATTTATTATGTAATAATGTTTTCGTTTTTTTTACATTATTCATTTTATTTAGATCTTCAATAAACCTTGCTTCAGTTGTATAAAAAATTTATTTAATATACCCATAAGCAATTAATGAGAAAGATATTTCAAACAGAAAAAAATGTGTACTTAATGAGCAATGACGACAATTTTCAGTGGGTGGTATTCCAGTGAGAGTAGTGGCCGGAGCAACAGCTTTAACCTAGGGCATGTTTGCAAAAAGTATAAATCGCAAAAGGCTTGAAGTAGCGCATATCCAGAGGACAAAACCCGTGACCTATGTATCCGTAGACACGTATAACATGACCACTAAACACCCTTGTCCAGAGGCTGTTACTAGCTTATGCAGATATCCGCAACATTACTTCCCCACCAGTGAGTCGGAGAACGAACGATATAGTTGTTTTGGCGAGCGTGTGTTGCGTGAGTGTTGTTGCTGTTAATTGGAGGCGTTGCGTCAAGTGAGTCTGACGACTTTGGTTGCAGCGTCAAGTGGGTCCGAGAACTTTTGATTTCTTTTTAAATGGGTAGATGGCGCCACGACAGATCAATAGGTTGCGCTTTTCTTAATTCAGTCAATGTCACCAATGAATTTGCGTTTATCCGTAGGACAAAACACCTGCGACCTATGTATCCGTAACATGACCACTAGACAAAAGTGATCACCCATGTCAGGAGGCTGTTACTGGCAAAAGTAGATATTCGCTACAGGCTTGCCAATAGCAAGGAATATTAATGATCAAATTTAAGAGCCATTAAGACAAAATTATGGAACATTTGCGAATTACACATTTGAAAATATACTAAAATCTATAATTCGTATTAATCATCAATCATTATCAAATTAAACGAAAAAGTTTAATCAAAATACAACACATAGGCTTATTCATTAGCTATTAGGGAATCAGCTCTTCCAGGCAATGAAATGGAACGTAATAAAATTGAAATACATTAGATGACAAAGCATTTTCTAGCAAAACACATCCTCGGGTTTTTTTAGCACTTGGTATCAATTGTATATATACAGGATGATTCGCTAACAGACCGAAAAAACTTGTAAGATGTGGAGGAGGTACAGAGCCGACTCAGAATCACATAGGAATACAATGTCACAAATGCCGCAATTGCGAGCTATAGTGCAAAGAAGCAGAGAAAAAGAACAGAAATAGCAACACATTAGTGGAACAGAAACCATTTTATGGAAAGGTTGTACTACAACGGGTGTTCGAAAGTGTATGGATTTCTTCTGTTTGGGTCATATAAAGAGTTTGGTATACGAAACACCCGTTCCTTTGGTTAAAGATCTTATCGCTGGAATATCTGCAGCTGGCCGAGAGGATACATGGTATGCCAGGAATCTTTCAGAACGTAATAAATTCCATGCAACGCTGCTGTTAGGCCTGGCAGTTGACTTTTGACCGCAATTTCGAGCACCTGTTGTAGTACAATATTTCAATAAAATGTTTTCCGTCCCACTAATGTGTTACTGTTTCTGTTCGTTTTCTCTGCACCATAGCTCAAAACTATGGCATTTGCGACCCTGCTTTCCTCTATGTAATTCAGAATCGTCTCCATACCCTCTATAAGTTTGTCGGTCTAGTAACGAATTATCCTGTATATATTACTATTTACAGTCACCTACACAGACAAAAATCTAATGTAACCATGCATTTTCAACCGAATTTTTTTTTTTTTTTTTTTGTAGTTTGTTCTATTATTCCCAAGCACAGCCGAAATATTCCATTTCCAGAAAGAGAGAAATAAATAGTAAAAAAAATTTTAAAAGAAGTTTGACAGTAATACGGTGACGGTACTGTGTAAGCCTCACGAGCAAATCAGTCAGAAACCCGCCAGCCAATTTTAATGATAAAATCAAAATAAAGTTTAAGATATCTCTTGTTTCAAATAAACACAAGTAAATTTGTTTTTCAGAAGAAAAATAAGATTAAATAAAAAATTTATTCTCCGAAGTTCACATTTATGTCTTTTTACTAACCAATAATTACACAAACTATTTTTAAAAAAAAAACGTTTTCTTTGAAAATGCATGCTGTTATCTAATAATTAGTAGATGCCCCATTTGGAGGGGGAAATAAATGGTTATATTATACGTATATACTACACATATGTGCATGTATAGATTTATTATATAACTCTCTTCATATTTAATTATCTTATTTGATCAGTATTTTTTTTACCACATAAGTATTTATCCTTTCTTTTTTTTACATTATTCATTTTATGTTGACCTAAAATGAATCCTTCTTCTGTAATTAAATTATAATTCAATTATTAATTATAATTGAATAGTGAAGTTAACTAATCGGTGCAATACAAACATCTGGATTTCTTCAAAAATGTCAATTAAGAATAAAAATGCTTGTTTTTTTTTTCTTACAAAATTTCTTGTTTCTCACACAAAACGTTTCTCTTGGCACTGTTTATGAAAAAGAAAATACACATTGGTCATAAAAAGAACCCAAATAAAAGTTTTTCCGACACTTCACAAAATTGCAAATGAGATGTCAACTTTTTACTTGGATGCATGTAATCCTAATGACAGTAATTCAATAAAAATAACAATATATATATACTGCTCTCATAAAATAATTCTCTATAAAAGCATGTTAAATAGAGTATTTAATAAAAAGCAGAGTAATAATGAAAAATATACATCACATGATATGCAAGTTATTTCTTCAATCGAAGTTTATTTGAAAGCTGTTTAAGGAAAGGTCTACGGCAGCGGTCGCCAAACTTTTTGATCTCACGGACCAGTAAATTCATAATTTAAATCCCACGGACCACTAATAGGATTTTTTAATTGTTAAATATACTTATAAAAAAATTGTGATCTAAGAACCAAATCAGTGCACCTTAAAACATAACTTAACGTGATACCACATTTTTCTGGGGACCAACGAAATTTTCTCGCAGACCCTCACTTAGGCGACCTCTGGTCTACAGCACTGGCAAAGCAAGTCCTAAGTGGGCCCTGTATCAACATTCTTTGAAGCCTTTTTACAGGGAAAAAAATGGGAGCTCTTTCAATAGATCCATTTTAATAAAATTTTACCATTTTTTTTTGGCTTACACATATTGGGGCCCTTGTAGCTTGGGGGCCTCGTAAAATTTTTTTTTTTTTTTTTGATTCATTGATAACTACACCCCTGTCTACAGTACATTGCAATTTTGCCTTTACTTGGTGCACACACAACTCAAGTGTTATTAATTTTATAAGTTACTTCAGATGTAGATATGTGTATATATATATATGTACAAATATTAAAAGTTTTTAAAATTGGTAAAATATTGTAAAAAGGCATCTAATCCCAATAATATACAAATTTTCTATGTAATATACTATATCAAATAAGCTGTGTATAAATATATGATTCAAGGGCCAAAACCCATTTCCCAATTCTGACATGTCCCTTTTTGTCCCATTATTTAAACAATTTTATATGTTAATATTTATATAACTTTGTTTAGTTAGATTGTACCGAAACATATTTTTTCAAAAAAAAACCAGTTAAACCTGTAAAATTTTGTCACTTACACAGGTCATATCTTTGGTTTGATTAACAAAATTTGTAAACATATACTATTTGCATCACTTGCTCTTTTTGTTAAATTTTACAAACAAAACTTGACACTTTTAAATTTTATTTAAATGGTTAAAAACTTGGTAAAAAAAATGCAAGGTCAAGATAGAAGTGTTGTCTTAACTTATGTAATTGTAGAGACATTAATAAAAAAAAAAATCCCTACAATAATAAAACAGTTAATTTAAACAAGAAACAAACACACAAGAAGGAATCACTGCAGTGCATTTCAATAAATATTTAAAACATACAATTTATAACAAATTAATATAAAATAAACTATGCAGTCAAACAAAAGTTAAAAGTCTAAACAATGAATATAATACATGAATGATATTACAAACAAGACAAACAAAAAAAAACAAAATTAAAATTAATAAAAATGAAACTAGTCACGGATATCAATCTTCATAAAAATGAATATCAGATACTATGTATAATAGCAACAAAATGGATAAAGATTTTATCAACCATTTTTCAGAATCAGTTAATATTTTCACCAATTATGTTTCAGCCTTTTGTGTGGATCAAAATTTCTATTATAAACATACAAAAAGATTCAATTCCTCATGGCTGCATTTGTTTAATTTTAAAGAATAGGAACCTAAGCTTCTGATTTTATTAATATATAGAGAGAGTATATCATTTTAATATACCTTTTAAATAAAGCACATGCAGTCAGACATCTACTTTGCAAATTCCTTTAGTTTACGAACTCTTTCCTGGAATCAAGAACAGAAAAATATTGAAAGATGAACCTCTATTTAAAATTGCTATATCATGACATTTTTGGGGGGTTTAGCGTCTTCAATAAACAGAGGTCCAACTGTATATGCAACTTATTTTTGTTTGAATCATTTATTACTTTCCCATACACACTTCTTTGCTTTTTTACTGTATAATTGAAAGGAAAAGGCAGTGCATTAATCAGATATTTCTAAGTTATAAAGTTACTTTTAACTATAAGAACAAATATGAATAATAAATTAAAAGTACATTCTCTGTTACAATCAAACTTCTATTGCTATTAAGAAATGTTCTGAACATGAATACTTCTCGTTAACACACACACAATAAGAGAAAAGTTAGTATTTTTTCTTTATACATGTTAAATTTCCATCAGCTGAAATCAATAATTAAAAAAGTTTGTGCAAAGTTTTGTAATGAATAGTTTTAACCATCAAGAGGATATATAATCCCCCCCCTCATCTCTCTCTCTCTATATATATATTCCTGTTTCAAAATATTAATTTTTACAAAATTTTGAAAAACAGTTTATTTTGTGTAAAAGTAAGTTCAAATATTGACGTAATGTCACACAATATTATTTTGTAAGCAAAATGATCAAATTAATTTTGGTACTTCTGCATTACCATCACCGCAGCCAAATTTGCATCATGCATGTCGCAACATTTTTCACCAAATTCTCATGGCCGCAGTAGCCTAGTGGTCAAGGTAATGAGCTTGTGGCCAGTGTGTCATGAATTCAAGCATGGTACCGCTGAAGACCCATTATGCAGAGGGGGGCAATGCAAGCTAAATACGTTGAGGCTCAATGTCTCCCATTGGTATGAAAGTTTGAAGAGGTGCCAGCTCAGGTGTCATCCTCTCCACTTGACCATGGTTCAAAATTACAAGGTCCATCGTCGAAACCCTTGAGTAGCTGAATAGTGCAACAATAATATTCACTCACTCCACCAAAATATGAAATGATATGTGTCTGATTGGTTCCCACCCCCCACCCCCAAAAAAATAAAACATGTAAGTCTTTTTGATGTTTTGATGATGTTGTATCCATGACAGGACCAAATCAAGCAGTACCATGGCTCCAGATAACAGTTCTGGCAATCTGTTCAATATTATCCACATAGAGGAGGTTTGTTGACGAAAACTGGGTCCCTATTTCTTGTAAAACAGCAAGAATAGCTGGACAGTCAAAAATCTGAACAGGTGTTAACTCTGTATCTAAACAGTTATCACAATTCCTAAAAGTTCTTCTACCATCCCTATTAATTTTCATTCCTCTGTGATAACCTGTTCTTAGTCTAGCAGTAGTCTTTGTTATAAGGCGGTCACCACTTGTATTACAGATCTGATGCTTTACAGGAATTGACTTCCCTCTCAATTTGAAATTTGCGATAGCATTTGCGTCTAATAAGGTAACTTTGACAAAGTTGTCATTATTAAGATTTCCAGCTTCTTTCTGCAGTTTATCTGCATTTTCATTGCCTGTAATGTCAACATGGGCAGGTAACTATTGGAGAAAGCAGACTGATAAGCAGGGTTGTTTTGATATCAAAGTATTATTCACATGGCACAAATTTTGCTGCAGTGATGCTAATATGTAAGTACCTTAATTTTTCCTTCCAAGGCAATTATATCTCTTTTGTAAGATTACTATAATGAAAATCAGTTTCAGTGTAGTATAGGGGGGGGGGGACTTGGCACAGTCCTTTTTTTGGCGACTAAAACCGGTCGCCAAGGTACTTTTTTCGGAATTATTTATTTTAGAATGAATTCGATATCTCACCATGACATTTAGAAAAAAATTGCCAAATTCGAAGACAAATTGCTAAATTCAAAGTGGCCCCCCTATACTACACTTAAACCTGAAAATCTCAGCAAATAATTTTCATCAAATCCACTATCTTATGCAAAACATTTTAAATGGAAAAATGGTTAAACTCAAAAGTATGTTAAAGTGAAATTATGAAGAAATGACTCTCAAGATAATAGAAACAGCAGTCTCACAGCTGTCATAAAATTCTTAGCAATTTAATTATATATAAATATTTTTTGAATTCCTGATTATGTAAAAATTATTATAATACATTAATGGATTTATAAAAAAAAATGCTTACATTTTATGAGTTTTACTCTAATACAATACAAATTAAAATAAAAATGTGGCACTCTAATAATATATTATTGAAAATTCAGTTCATTATAAAGAAAAATTGGTATTTGAAAAGTGATTAGGTACCATTTATTGGTACTTATACATTATACTGTCAACCAATTTCGTCAAATCAAAAAATGTTACCAAATGCTGCAATATACAGCCAATAGAGGATATCTTTCTTGTACACATTCGAACACAGTAGTAACAATATTGACAGGATCCAGCAACTTTTTTTGAATTGGTGATGTCTTTTAGTTAGGCTAAAATGGTCAACTGTATAACATAAATACCAGAAAATTAACATATTAGCAAAAAACACCAAATGTATAAAATAATTGTACAATGTTATAAATAAAAACTTCCAACTTTTTTTTTAACATTCATGGTGTGGGACCAATGTCAAATGGAGCTGATAATGGAGGATCAAAAGTGGCACTGAGATCTGATGGAGTTGGGGAAATATCAGCATGGGCTGGACTTATATCATCGAAACCAGCTCCCAAACTGAAAGGGGATGGATCTGTAGAGCGCAAATCTGAGCCGAGAAGATCAAGATCATCGGTTGGTGAAACAGTCCTCGATTCATGCTTTTCATCTGATGTGAAATCTTCAAATTTAATATCCAGAGGTCCATCAGAATTTATTGCAGGTTGTCTACCACGTCTTCTGGTGGGTATATCAGTTCTCATCTCAAGCATAGTTTGTTTCATCTTACACAATATGTTTTCTGGCACAGAGAAACCAACTATTTCATCAGTCATTAGAGCTGGATTGTTTCGGTACTCTTCAGATTCTGCAAGATTTTTAATGTCCTCAACTATCAGCATGTATGCTTTACCACCAGTTGCTGGCATGAGATTGTGATCATAAAGCCATTGTTTGTCTTCTTGATCTCCAGAATATTTAAATATTTCTGGATGTTTAATATACAGTCTACCTCTAGTGGCTCCAAGTCCTAAAGCTTTATTAGCTTTGGCCCCCATTATAAATTGTGTTTCATTAGTCAAACGATTAGGATCCCACTTGGGACCTTCTCGTTTAATTCGTGTTTGCTCTATTTTGAATTTCATTGGTGTTGAACGACCAGATGAGGAATTGGGAGGCCGACCTTTACGTTTTTTGGGTTTGACAGGTTTGTAACTTACTTCAGAATCAGTGTCAGATTCTTTTCTCTTTTTAATTGTGGTTTTCACAATGGTAGTAGTAGGTTTTTGATCACAAGAAGAACTACTCTCAAATTCTCCAAAGTCAGCTGGACTAGTGCCTCGATTTGATGTAGTTTGATACATCTTTTTAGCTTCTTCTAGAATTTGTCGACATACTGAATGAATGTGTTGATCAGAAACTGAATTTTCTCCATTGTTTACCTTAATATTTTCAATACCGGGTTTAAAAAACGTCTCAATGTATTTCTGAATAATGTCATCAATTTCTTTATTAATGAAGGATTGCATATTTTGTCTGAGTATTTCGAGAGATTTTGCAGTTCCTGAAATGAAACCAAGGCGAGCTCTCTGCATTGCAACAGCTTGAGATCTATAAGCTGTTCGGTAACTAGTAGTGCTAGTGGGAAAATTATTTAAGTTATAGGACCTCATGTTGAAAGTATTTTCCCATTTGACAAGTCCATAACTTTGAAATGAATCTGATAAATCCGAGTTTACATTTTCGCTTTTAAAATAAATATTAACGCCTTTATTGTTGGTATTGAAGAAACGCAACTGCTGGCTTTCACTTTTTACAGGATAAGATGAACTCACTTCAAATTTTGGTGAATGCCAACTGAATATATTTGATCTGTCAGAGCTGTTTTCTCTATCTGAAGGGGAATAGACTCTAATTTCAGGGAGATTTGAAGCCATGAGTATTTTCAACTGTTTACAAGGCAAGTAAAAAAGAGGAAATGCCGATAAACACACTATATAAACAACGAAAAGATGCTCTCCGCAGTTTCGTTATTAACGGCTCTATTGCTGGTGCTTTTCACTTGAAATCAGATGTCAATCATTTGAACAAATGTAAAATTCGTTTCATGAAAAATTGGAAAATACATTATTCATTCATTAAATTATGATAAATTATGATTAAAATAATAAAAGTTTTAAAGTATATTTCGCGTTTATTTAAGAAACTTTTTCAAAATTATTATTTAAACTAATTTTAATTCCAAATATTTTCAGAAACTGCTTCGAAAAAATATTCTAGCAAAGAATGAAGATAAAATAATAATAAAATTTATATCAGTTGCTCTTTATAATAAATTAGACTATACTTAATTTAATAATATTTACACTTGTGATGAAACTTGAACTGAACATGATGCTCAAAACAGAACAAAGTAAAATCCGAAGAAAAGTGCCGCGATATCTAAAAATTGTAAACAAAGATTGATTAATTCCATTACATGAACTTTTTCATAAGAAACAATAAAGATCACAAATTAATAAAAATCCTAAATTTTTAACAGTATATATGCTTATTTATTATTTAGTTAAGTTTTTAATGTTTAGCCCGTTGACTCTCTTTAAAATAGAAATAATACAAAATGTCAGTTTTATGAGACAAGCATTGTCATCAGTTTTTCAGTAGTCTCTCAGGTTTTATTTTTAAACTATGTAGTTTTTATATTTATCTATAGAAATAAAAAAGAAACTGAATTATTGCTCAAATATTCTACGTGATATTCATTCTTAATCTGTAGTAAAATATGGATGATGGTACCAGTGTCATAGATAGTAATAATTTTGCTATCGACATTCCTCACAGTGAAGTTGGATTGGAAGCAGTTGTAGCACTTGCAGATCAAGAAACTTTGGCAAAGGAGGTATGAATCTGTTTCTTTTACTGTAATATTTTTTTTTTTATATATTTAAATCATTGATTTGTTTGTCATTGAAAACCGGAATTCTTATTTGTTTGCAAGAGCTTTACTGAATTTTTTTTAATTTTCCATAAATATATAATATTATGACATGAGCACAAATGTTTCATCATGTAGAATTAAATAATTTACGACTCAGCAAGGTAGACTGATTAGAATAAGTGCTTTTGATTGCTTTAATGATCATAAACAAACTCTGTTTACATTAAGGATTTAAAGCTGGAGCTTTTTAATTTTTGTTTTACTGCACATTTTAAAGTATTTTTCTGATCATGATTGGAAATTTATTGTATCTCAAAATTATGTTACTAAAAAGTTATTTTTGATAGTGTTTTTTTTATTATTATGAATCTTTATGATTAATATATGCTTATGAACTTTAAACTTTTAAATGTAATTAATTTATTAACTATATACCGGAATAAATTAGCAGATTTGTAAATGAAAGATTCCTACATGAAATTCTAAAACTGAATTATGAGATTTCATTCCAAAATTTTTTATTTTCCATTTCATAGTAGACAAAATACAGGATTAACTTCTTTCAGGTAAAATTATATTGAATTACTAAAATTCTTGGTACTTATGTATTATCGTAAAAATGCCAATGTTCAAGATAACTCGCTAAGTTGTCAACCCCGATTTTGTATGAGTTGTACCCGCTGAATTGGCAACCATCTGCTTCGTTTCATATAATGTTGCCAATATGGTTGTGATAATACCTAAGTACCAAATTCTTTTAAAAACATAACTAAAACAAATTTTACTAAGTTAAAAAAAAATTAATGTTAAATGAAAAAGTTACTTAGGTATTTTATGTATTAAGGTCACCACAGCCAAATTTGTGCCATACAAATCCCGCCATGATATCATAACAGCAAAAGAGAACAGCTACAAAAATAGAATCTTAGGTGTTTTATTTGGGAAAAAAATAGATTTTGGTGGAAAGGAATTCAATTGGTGTGGTGTAAATTTGGCTGTGGTGATGTTAATACATGATTACCATTATTTACTTTAAATATATATATATTATATATTCATTATTAGTTATTCAGCTCATTTACATATTTTCTGGTAAAAGATTGATATTAGCAAAAAGCTAATTATTTTATTTTTGTATTTTCTTAATTTTCTGTTATAAAAATTTTATAGTGAGAGAATACTTGCCATTTTATTTCAAAGTTTCTCTTTCACACTTTTTATGGTGTCCATGTACTTCTAGGGGAATGTAAAGTTTGGTAACTTTAGTGGAAACTAATATGCTTAATTCACAATTAAAATCTTTTCACGAATAGGAATATATAACCCATTCTTGTGAAATTTCCTTAACATTGCAAATATTCATCATATATTGGTGGATAGCATGTTAAAGAGAATAGATAGAAAATTTTTCTTTGTAACCACCAAAAGTTAATAATATAAGAAATGAAACATTATAATTACCTGTGTTGTAAAGAATTCACTGTAAAATGTTATTTATCAATATTTAGATAGATAACGACTTAAGAAATGCTTTTGATGGCATATGTGATGGAGATGAATCTGAGCCTGAAGATGAATCGTTGACTGATCATGATTTAGAAACTGAAAGTGATGATGGTGATACGGATTTGAACAGTAACAGGTGTGATTGAAAATTACATTAATGTACATAAACCTTAAAAAATGTGTTTGATTTAATTTATCTCTCTTTTATTAGAAGTAATTTTATTGACTGCAAAAGCTGTTTCTTTTAACAAATGATTTTCAATTTTAACCTTTTTTTCTCAATATATAATAAGCAGACAGACCTCTATTTAATGAAGTTATTGAATCCTGAAGAAAATATTGTTACGTGGAAAATTTGATCGATATGTGAAATAGAGATTCATCTTTTAATATACTTTATAAATTATGTAAAAAGAAGTTTAAAATTCATAAACACTATGTATTATGTAAAAAGTAATTAATTACACTTTTTTTTATAAATTAATATCTATTTATTTTATATATCTTACCCACCACCCACCCGGTATAGTGGTTAGTGATGCTGACTGCTGTGCCATAGGGCCTGGGTTCGAATCCCGGAATGGTTGTTTGTAAATGTATAGTGCCTTTACAGC
>BMAV01020994.1:208426-262078 GCA_019973955.1 Trichonephila inaurata madagascariensis | reverse complement strand
ACTATCTAACACTGACCCCCTTTCCCTTACATTTAAAATTTAAAAATATATCCTACAGTTTCAAAACAAGAATTAGAAGAGAGCCAATGAAAATATACCACTCTTGTACATTCCTCCCCAAACTTAGGTTTTTAAAATAAAGACAACTGTTGGAACTTTTAACTTCCACTTCTCCAAAAAATCACTAACTTTCTTTATTAATTAAATGACTATTAAATGTTGTTTACTATGAATAAAGACTCATCAATGATTACAAGTATGCTTAATTCGGTTGCATTCAGGAAATAAGATTGCTTGAACACGATCAATTTTGAGGCTAGCTACGAAGAAAAGGTAAGCTTTTAACTTAATTTTGTTAGATATAGGCTTTGTAGCTAGATATTAGCAAATTAATAATCAAATGGGTAGGAAGTCCAAAATAGTATAATACCTTTCCTTGCCTCAGAACATGCATTATTTCCCCCCAGTATAGTACCTCAGACCTATCATTTAAAAATCATTTTCAAATCAGTTAGTTACAAGGCTCTATGATCATCATCACTGGTACTATCTAACACAGACTCCTTGCCGTTACATTATAAAGTTTTAAAAATATATCCTACAGTTTCAAAACAAGAATTAGAAGAGAGCCAATGAAAATATACCACTCTTGTACATTCCTCCCCAAACTTGGGTTTTTAAAATAAAGACAACTGTTGGAATTTTAACTTCCACTTCTCCAAAAAATCACTAACTTTCTTTATTAATTAAATGACTATTAAATGTTGTTTACTATGAATAAAGACTCATCAATGATTACAAGTATGCTTAATTCAGTTGGATTCAGGAAATAAGATTGCTTGAACACGATCAATTTTGAGGCTAGCTATGAAGAAAAGGTAAGCTTTTAACTTAATTTTGTTAGATATAGGCTTTGTAGCTAGATATTAGCAAATTAATAATCAAATGGGTAGGAAGTCCAAAATAGTAAAATACCTTTCCTTGCCTCAGAACATGCATTATTTCCCCCCAGTATAGTACCTCAGACCTATCATTTAAAAATCATTTTCAAATCAGTTAGTTACAAGGCTCTATGATCATCATCACTGGTACTATCTAACACAGACTCCTTGCCGTTACACTATAAAGTTTTAAAAATATATCCTACAGTTTCAAAACGAGAATTAGAAAAGAGCCAATGAAAATATACCACTCTTTTACATTCCTCCCTAAACTCAGGTTTTTAAAATAAAGACAACAATGTTGTACTTAAAGATCAGAATAGCAATTTAATAATCATGTGGGTAGAAAGTCCAAAATAGTATAATACTTTTTCTTACCTCAGAACATATATCATTTTGGAAAACTGATTTAATTAGTTACAGAACAACTTAGTAATACCTCAGGCCTATCATTGAAAAATCATTTTAAATCAAAAATAAGGCTCAATTCTCATCATTAGTATTACTCAATAGTGTTTTCACAAATGTTTTTCTTCTCAGGTTCAACAATTAAATGCATTCTTGCATACAAGAACCACATTAACACTTCATTATATATATATAAACTCTTTGAACTGTAAACTTAATCACTTCAAATAAAAGCCATATTAGTGATACATATTAATTTTGGTTAGCTTTTTTAACCCTTTCACAACTAAAAATACACATTTTAAAATTGATGATTCTTATATTTAATTACCTTATCAGCATTTTTTATACAGAATGTCAAAACAGAATATATGTCAAATACAACTAGGTAAATTGGAATGTATAAGGAAAAAATAAGAACTGTCAAATCAATTGGCACCAATGCTGAACACCAGCTTATATCATGTAATGTGCTGTGTTCTTGAATTTTTTGTTATTCATCAAGTGTAATTTTTGTAAAGAGCAATTAACCATACAAAAACAATTGCCTGTGATAATAACAAATAATTCTGTAGTAATAATTCTATTTCCATTAAAATTTTTTAAAAATTACACAGAGAACTACACATTTAATGTGAAAATGCTTAAGACAAAGTATCTGTTAACACTAAATACAAAGGTCCCTAAAAATTTCTATGTATGCTTATGACCACACGATAGAAGTGAAAACTTGTGGATTATCTTGTCCAGAATAAATCAGTTGTTCGGATATATTTTTTTGGGGACATTTTCGCATATGGGCACCAAGTAGTTCTTTTTTTGTTGCTGAGATTAAACCAGATTGTGACTTTATTATTAAAAGAAAATTTAATCAAATTAATTTATTTACTGAATTTAATGAGGTTAATTTACAGTTACAAGGTGACAGCATAATCTTTATTAAAACAAGGACCATTTCAACATTTCTTGCCAGAATTAACTAAAGTATAATATTGGAACTTGCAAATTTTTCCAGTTTCTCAATTTACAACACAATCTGCCAGGAAAATGACATTTTAACCCATGTACAACATTTAAATGCCCTTAATAAAGATTTTGGAACTAGGTTTGAGAATGCTTTGACTATGGTAAGACCACAGTAGGCAATGAATTCTTAAGGTCACATATTACAACAGGATCTGATTGGAATAGGCACCATTAGAGATCTTAAAAGTTTAGTAACTGAAAAAGACACCCGTTATTTATCCCAATGTATATAATATTGTGAGAAAATTTTTAATTACATTTCTTAGCGAGAAAGTTTCAGTGCAGTTCCCAATCTCCAAAAGGAGAGGAAGGGAGGGGGGAAGACTGGACACCACAAGCGGAAGAGATTTAGGGTGAAACCTGACAAGATTGACGCCAAATGCTGAAAATTTGAAACTGAAGTACCCGATTTATCCCTCCCATTAAAAGCATTTGTTTGTTGATCAGTTATTTTATGTATTAATTAAATTTCAATTTAATTTATTTCTTAAGTCCTAAACACTATACTTCACTACAGTTAGAAATTTAAGTCTTTAAAAGTAAGTAGCTCTAAACCAATTGTCAAAAAGACTAAGTTGATCAATTTGCAAAAATTGAATATTATGTAAGCAGAAGGTCTACCCAAAGCCAAAAAACATGGCAAGGGGGTCTAAGAGAAAAAACGTTTAAGAAACTCTGACTAAAGACTTAAAGAACTGAATGCATTAAAGCATATCCTGAATGAGAAATCTTTCTCATTTTACCTCAACAAGAATTATCTGAATAGAACAAAAATATCCTTAAATATTATTGATAGAATAACAGACAAACCAAATAAGACTGCTTGTAATGTAGTATTAAGAAATACTAATTCTTAGTTTGATGAAAACCTTGACATGTTACGTCCTTACTTCAAAAACACAGTAGCATTATTTTTTTCAGGTGCAACACCAGTTTTAAATTGCAACTACCAATTAAAAAAAATTACATTTGGGACACTAAAACTTTCAAATATTCCCAAATGAAAATTCTTAAAACATTTCTTTTTATTAATAGTTATCCAAATATTTGAAATGTTACATAAAGCACATTAAGTAACTATAGTGTCACTGAATTAAAGATAGCTAGAGCTATGCAAATTATGTAATGCTGGGCATCATTTCTGTACAAATGAGGGTGCAGCAGTAACTGCATATAGTGCATATTGCGGTTGTTCTGAATTAATACCTCTCATTTAATAGGTGTCCTCATAACAAATCAGGCCACTACTTTGAAAAATATAATCATTGAGGTTCATATAATTTATTTTTATACCTTATAAAGTTTAGTTATAAGCTTTAACGGTTAGTAATAACAAATAACAGTAAAATAGGGAACGAACTGGAATAGTGATAATTTTTATGGGTGAAACTGATTTTTAATTATAAACAAATAATACCAATTTCAGTCTGGAATTCAGTCAAAACTCTTTGCTTCCATTTTGCATATGATAAATTGATGTTTGAAATAAAAATAAGGGCTTTGTCAAAAGAAAAAAAAATTACGTAAATGGCTTGGCAGTTTTGTTTATATGGGCATGAATGAAAACGAACTGAAACTACCCCGTAACGCAGAAAAAAAATGCATAAAAATGAAGAACATTTTTTTATGTACATTTGATAGATTAATATAGTATTAAAAGCCAAAAATGAATTTTAATATGCTGATCAATTTCCACATTCTAAGTGTCAGGAACTAGTTTGATATCATGGGACAAGACACTTGGCATGAAAAAGGAATCATGCTAAGCAGTGCTTGTTGCTGCTGGAATGAAATCTAAGGTGGCCCCCTAGTGGTATATCATCAGGAAGATAATTTTAAATTGTTTTGAAATACACTGAAATAACTTCAAAAGAATAAAGGAAGAGATTGAATAACTAAGATCAATCAATAAATAATGAATAATATAATAAAAAGTAACATGTACTAATAATATTATGCAGTGTATAATAATCACATATAATGTATAATAGTAATTACAAAAAAGAATCTTATTGTAATATAAAAATTACACATAAGAATGCTCATATAACGTAATTATATATAAATAACATGTAATAATATTTATAAATATATAATCATAATTGTTATATATTGTTTTTATATTATAATTGTATTTTATTATATATTCTTAATAAAATTACATAATATATATTAAAATTAATAATGAATACCAAATTTAAAAGAAAATAAAAAAAATTGAATTTTAAAAAACTGCAAAATATCAAGGAAAACCCTATAAATTTTTCCCCATTTGGCGAACTAAACAATTTGGGAAACCCGTATACCTTGGGGTCAACAATGGGGGGTTTTTTCTAATTTGGGAAAAATAAAGATCGGAAAGGATACTAAAAATTCCTTTTTTTTTGGGGGCCTATAAAAATCAGGCCACATTTAAAAATATATCATTTGAGGTTATATTTTGTTTTTTAAAAATTTTTAGTTCGTTTTGCATCAAGGGGTTTTTAGGCAGAATTTTTAAAAAAAAAGAACTGTTATGTATTGGTGGAAAACCCAAAAACATGTGACAAAATTTTTTTGGCGCCCCTAAAAGGGGTTTTCCAAAATCAAGTTCCTTGGTATTCCACGCTTTTTTCATAATTTTAACTGTTTAAAAAGCGGCCCCAGCCTTTTTAAGGTTTTCCGTTCTGTTTATAATTAATTTTAAATTAAACAAGTTTTTGTCATCTAATCTGCAACAACAAAGTCACATAATGCTATTTTTTTAATTTGAATTATATGTATAAAAAACATTTCTTGTATACGTCAAAAACTTTTCTTTTATTATGGGATTTTTTGAGGTTGGCATTCAGTTATATTATTTTCCCAATAACAACAAGTCAAAATTATTCGATGGCACTTCTGTAACTCATTGAACATTTCTTTGTGGATAAAATGGCACATAAATTCATAAAGGTTTACCATCCCTGTCTTTTTTTATAGCATTGATTACAACACTGTAATTTATTAGTACATTCTAAAACTTACTATATATATATTATTTATAAATTCCTTTAACCCTCATGAGTTATGTTCTAGCATAGCCCCTTGGTGTATTTGACAAGTTTCTCGCCAAATAGTGCCAAAGGAAAACATTTTCAAAATGGCATGACAAAAAATGTGGCGTCAAGCAATGAAAAAAACATGGTTTTGAAAATGTGTGAACATAGGAAAAATCCAAATCAAACAAAAAATCAATTGTAAATTCTTTCTCAATTTCAGACATGCAAGCCAAGATTCTATCAATCCTTCATTCATACAAAATACAATTTCTTCATTTCTTTTTATTGGAAAAAACCAAATTTTTTCTGCAGAAAAATGTGTTTTTCCCTCTTTTTTCCCCAAATATGTATTATTTCCTTTTTGGGCGCCCCCAAAATATTTCTAATCTTTAATTTCCCAAAAAAAAGCACCAAAAAATTTTTTTTCCCTTTTTACAAAAACGTTAGATTTAATGGGCCCCTTATTTCCCAAAAAAAATTTGGCTCATTAACCCCCACCCGGGCATTAGTTTTTTGGATCAGGCTCGCATTCTTTTAAAAATGTTTTTGGTTGTGCAAGATATTTCTTTTTTTAATTAAATAACTACAGAAAGAATATTGTCAGAGAAAGGGAGATCCATTAATTCAATCTGGGTATGTTTTTCCTCTCTATAGTAAAAATGTTTAGGTTTTCACCAGAACACCAAGATGAAATCGAGACTAACTCATTTTTCGTCTGTTGATATCACTGAAAACCATGATTATCCCTCCTTTTTCCCCCTTCTCTGACCCCATTATGAAAAATGTGGTTTTTTCCCTTAGTGCCATTTGGCAAAAAACCTGTCACCAAATACACCAGGAGAATGTGCTAGAAAATTACAGAAAACAACCATTCATCGATTTAAAAAAAAAAATGGTTTCCAAACGGCTTCAAAAAAATAAGGAAAAACATGGGTTTATTTTAATGGGCCCGGGCCAAATCGATATGGAAATCTGGTAACCCTTCTGAATTTGTTTTCCAGTGAAGGGAAGTGGGTTTTTGGGGTGGGCATCCCTAGTAGATTTCTTTAATTTTAAAGTTTTAACGATAGCGCGAGCAAAGCTAGCCACGTAATTAGTTTACATTTTAAATTTTTAACCAATGATATTACTTAAAATTAAAGATTCTTAATTTCTGCACATGCGCAGTTTTATAAGGGCCGTTAATGAGGAAACACTCATTTTTTTTTGCCGCTAGGTCAGCTGTCTTTTTTGGGCTTCGCTTTGGGAATTTATTTTACAGATAATATCTTTATTTCTTTCTCCATAAATTTCTAAAGATTATCATGATGTCCAGTGATGCTGTTAGGATGAATTTGAATGAATGCATGCAAAAGTATGATGAGTATTTTTGAAAGGGTTTTTGCCCTGTTGCCTGTGTTTGGAAAGAAAGCTGTTAGAATGGTGCATGAAAGAAGGTTTGCTTGCTGTCATTAAAGAAGGGGTGTTGCCTGGTAAAATCATTTGACTGTTGGGCTTCCTACAATTGTTTGGGAAAATGAAGGTTTCAAGCATTTGAAGGTAAACCACAGTCTGACGTTTTTTGTGTCCGGGGAAAGTGCGATACTAACAGCATTGAGGGCTCGTGGAGTGGAATCAAACGCTTCCTTTGGGAAAAACACTCATCACATCAGGACATGTTTGATTCGTTATCTTCTGAGTTTATGTGGGTAAGGAAAATTCCCCTCCTGAGCTAAGTCTTCAAAACGTCTTGGCGGATGTGGCGGTGTTTTCCCCCTTACAACAGGACGCCCAATCGGAGCAGGAAATACCCGATGATGTTCGGCCGGGACATCCTCTTTTAAACATCGCTTCTTTGGTAAGTCAAAATTTCATTTTAAATGCATAATTTAAGCATTTTCATTAAACTTTAAAATAATAGCTTTTTGATGATTTCCCTTCGCCATCTTGAATTTCGCTACAAGGGGCTATGGGTTGTGGTAGGGTTGCAACTCCAAACACAACACGCGAAAAAGCCGCCAAATTGGCATTTTTCAAAAATTGGCGGGTTAAGCCCCCAATTCACAATTTCACCTAAAATTCATTCAATGCTTCACTTTCAGCTAGCTAGAAAAATCTTATACCAACGTCAAAAATGACCATTGATTTAAAAAATTACCACAATATGAATCCTAAAAAACAATTACTTTCCCACTTGCCCTTTTTAAATTTTTATTCCCAAATTTTTCTCACCGGGGGGACGGGCGGGGTTCCCCACCAGCTATGTTAGAAGAAAAAAAATTAAACAGTTTGAGACCTTATATCCTAATTTTGGCACAGTTTTTGAGATTACAACACACAATTATGTTCCTGTTACAAATATTTTTTTGCCAATCTAATATGAAGGCTTTTCAGAAATAAGTGGGAAGGTAGTTTTACAATACCCTAAAATACAATACAAAAATATAAGTAATCAGAATTGAGAAGGTGTGTGTTCTATATCGACTGATGCATTTACAGAGAAAGCTCTATTTACATTTCTTAACTGTCACATGATTATTACTTCCACTTCAAAACAAATACCAAAAATAAAATACTGCAATTAAATGAAGGTCATGTTCTCTAAGTGATGAAATATTTCACTTTTAACACACAGGACATCAAGTGAAAAAAAAATTGAACATTCCATCTAAAAGGTCAAACATGATACGTTCAAACACTACATTTGGAGGAAATGCATATGACTAATCAGTCACAAGGACATTAATCACAGAATAAGTTTGTAATTAAAATCAGCTTTGTAAACCAAAACAAAAAACTTTTGTCCGGGTTTCACTTTCTTCAAATGGGGCATACCCAGCTTTATAGCCCAAGAATGCTGTTAAATGTACAGGTTTTAGGGTCATCTTTTTGGGGGAAAGCCTTTACTTTACCACCCGGGGCCCCTGGCATTTCTTTGGGGAAAAAACCCAAGGAACCATGACGGGGAGCTGAGAATTTCCTATGAGACTAGAATTTTTTTTTAAAATTAAATCTCAATGGATTGAACCTTAAAATATAAACTTGATACTTTATTATAGAATCTTACAATCTGATGGATTATATTGTTTACATACAAAAAAAAATTAACAAGCCAATTTGACACTTTAATTTGAAATTAAATAAGAAATCAAGGTTACTTACCAACTATCACAACCGTTTGGGCAACATTATACAAAACCAAGCACATGGTTGTCTATTCAACACTTATAACATGTGCGAAATCAGGGTTGTCAAATTGGCAAGTAATCTTGAAAAATGGCAAATACAGAAATAAATTCCAAACTCACAATCTTATTTCAGAAATATATTCATGCTATTACACAGATTTTCTAACAAAGGAACATAAACTTTTAGTAACTGGTACTTTTCTAACCACATACTAATGACTAATGGCCCAAAATTTTCAGATTCACAGTAACTTACTTTATAACTTTTGAGTATTTAGTCCAGGGATAAACAGACCCCGTAGCTTGCAAGTATAATTATCTGTGGTCCTTCACACTCAACAAATTTGTCAATATTTTAGTGGATGGAAGTTGATTATTTTAACAAACATTTTCAGAATTACAAAAAATGGGTACTAGCGTATTATTGTAACAATCGCCAACTCTCAATAACTTGCCAAGTTGGGAGCCCTAATTTCCTATGTGTCATACACAGTTAATTGGCAACCAGGTGCTTCATTTCATATTGCCAAAAGATTGAGATAATACTTAAGTACCTAAAATGTGAAAGATAAAGATACAGCTATAGATAAATAGATCTATAGATAAATTTACAGCTATTTTGTAAATTATTTAATGTCATTAGTAGAGATTTAATTGTCTGAAGAGAGAAAACAGCATGTACTCTTTCAGCTTTTGGTTCTACCCATCTAAGCTAAAAATCTTTCATCGTACATAAAATATTTCGAATTCACGAAGAAATTTGTTTAATTGAATGCTGAGAATAGTTTCAAATTGAAGGTTACAGATCATGCCCCTGATTTTGAGATACAAAAGTAAGAGTGGTGTAAGCATTAGGTTTGCATTAATATTTTTTATTTAACTTTTTCAAACAAGTTCAATATAAAGACTTCTTTGAGAAATTGTTACCTTCCTTGGTGATTAGTGGCTAGTCAAAAGTTACCATTGGCAAGCATTTAATATGAATGCACGAAAAACTCGCTAAAATGTTAACTAACCATTAGCAAATATAATTAGGTTAGTCGATACATTATACCTAATAATCTGGAACGAAATTACACTGGAATATTTAATGATTTATTGCATGTTCTTCATTGTGCAGCATCAACTTATAACTCTACAATAAATTTAATTAATTACAACTCAACTGAATGTGCAATATACTTGTTTTTAAAAACTAAGCAATATCGATTCACAAAGGAGAGAATTTCAAGTGCCATTAAAGACCCGTTTGTTCATGATATGCAGAATAACATTAAAATTAAGACTACTGAAGATCCTATGAACAAATAAGCGTACTCTCATGTAGGCCTGCTTAGACGATAAAAGGCAAGAAAATTATAAAGGGGGAAAGAAAAACAAATTCAATTATTCTAAACATTCCCCTAAAATTTTTTCCCAAACTATAAATCGATCTACGCCAATATTCATATTAAAAAAAATAATAATTTTTAATCGTTTTATCACTATAAAAAAAAAGATTACGAAAACGAAATATCACTTTTCGGGTATTCCTAAATTCTCATAATCAACACACGAAATATATTTCTTAATTCAAAAAGAATATAAAATATTTGTAATAGAACAAGAATAAATTTCAATAAATGCAAAATATTTTACCATTATTCACATAAAATATTGGATTGAAACAGATTTAACTCACCATCGGTACACGCGATTTACACGATGCCTACTATTTCTTAAAAAATCATTTAGTGATGTGCTGCCAGATCCAATTTCTAAACTGGCAAACAGAAGCCCGGAAATAAATTAAAAATGGTTCTCTAGTATGTTTTTCTTTTAATTGATAAACTAAAGAATATTATAAAAAAGTTTTTTATCATTTTTTAGACTAAAAATACTTTAATTTCTTATTAAAATATTCTTGTTCAGCTTTTGTTCATTGAGAAAACAATATTGCTATTTATTCTAATGCTGGCCACCGAAATGCAAAAAGAAAGAAAGAGATAACAACAAAATTTATTTTGTGGATAACATGTTGATCAAGTATCAAATGTTTAAAATTTTTATAGACCTGTGAAGTGTGGTTCCTGCCAGAATCAGTAGCCAGAGTAGCCACCATTTTGGAGATCACCGCTGCCAAACGCTCCGCTATTGATTCAAAAGAGACTTTGAATGTGTTCTTGGGTACAGAGACCAAGCAGTTTCCACGCGTTTCCAAAGTTGATCTGGTGTGGCAGCGGGGGTGAAATTTGGGGTCAATCGTTGGCAAACCACGACCACATGTTTTTTTATCGGTGAAAGACCCGGGAGAGCGATGATCAGGGAAAATTAAACTGGTGATTGACGAAAAAAAACCTTTGGACAATCGGGCCCTTGTGGTCGCAATCCTGTTTAAATATGGTGTGGCCAAGCCCGAAGGTAAGGAAGGACAACGGTTTCCCAAAACCCCGGATGTGGGTTTTGGTTTTAAAGTAGGCAATGCGTACAGAGGAGGGGAGTGATATCCAATACCATCCCGGTTTGGGACCCTGTGGTGGTGCATAACGCAGCTGTTCAGCATCCTCTCCACGGGCCCCCACTGAATCCGACCATCGGGGGTTGCAGACAGATGCGGACTTATCAGTAAAGAAAACATTCCATTCCCACCCACTACCTTTCATCGATCAGGGGGGGAGACGTTTGTGGTTCGCGTCAAGGGTAGACCAAGCAAGGGGCGGGAAACCACCCAAACGGGCGAATGGTACGCTCAGACACGAATGATGCGATACAGGTCAATGCGCTGTGTTTTTGGTTCATGATGTGACTGAGCGATCCGTCACCGAGCGCACAATTTGCCTGCCCCCGGAAGTAGTCCGAGGTGGATGCGATTGACCACATCGGTCCGTCGTACCCTCCTGCATCCAATGGTCACATATCCGTATTACAGTTGTTTGGTTTCCTCCAACACGACAATTTTCCTGAAAGATAATCCACAGTCCGGTGGGCCACTATCCTTCTTCGCGAACTCGGATATTGATCAAAAGTGACCCCCTTTTCACAACATAACGACTTTTTTAAAAAAACCGCAAGAAAATACAATTCCCGAACTTGAAATCGTCAAAATTCAAAGCCTTAAATAGCGCTTTGAGGTGGAAACCACAGACGCGCGTAGTGTGTCTGGTGAAATTTAATCACTTGCATATCTCACCTCCGCTAATGCATGTTGTAAATTTCATGTTATTTGCATGCTTCCTTCAGGGTGTATCATTTACGGTGGCCAGCAGTGTATATATTAAACTTTAGAATATCACAAATGTTTTTATTTCTGTTTAATTTTTCAAAGCCCAACTTAATTTTCTAGATATTTTATTCTATTGTTATAGAAAACATAGAGTAGTTTCTTTGCTTACATTATCTTACTTCCGTCTAAATAAAGAGATTCAAAATGAGAAAACGGACATACTTCTAACCCAAACTTTGAGCGAAGAAATATTCAAGTGTGTTCCAAAATATTATGTTTAAGATAAGGACTTGGGGAAGGAGGACTTGAAGATTTTACATTCCCAAATTCTCTTTTGTTACCAAAATGTGATTGCCAAAAAACATCCTTGAAAGGAAACTGTTAACAATCATGTACGAAGTAATCCGCTCGAAAACTCTCTATGCGTCGAAATACAATATTTTTCTTGATATTCAGCTTCCTAGGATATTAATATTCTTTTAAAATGTTATCGGTGCCGTAGCTTAAGCAGTATATTAATCTATTTCGAATACACTTCTTTTTTTAAAAAAATTTTGTTTTAAAATCAGAAGAAATGCTTCTTAATGCTTCTCAATTAAATTAAATTTCTTTTTTTTTTCAAAACAATGCGTTATAACCATTTAAATAAAGGTTTTTTTTAATTTCTAATGGGCTGCGGATTGTGTGATGTTTTACCATTGCAAACCTAGTACATTCCCGGAAGCTGGTATCTCTTTTTAGTATGGCACGATGTAGGTCAGGGATGGCGAACCAGTGGCACGCGTACCATTGTTGGCTTGGTCATAGCCAATATTTAAAAACTGTTAGCATTAGATTTGTCAGTAGACCATAGCCAATAAAAACATGATTAATAGCATTTGTTTAGTTTCTGAACTTAAAACTTGAATAAGTAATAGCATAATATCAAATAACATATCACACATTCGATTCTGTCATATAACTTCAAGGAATTGAAATAGCTTTAAGTTTTATGGATAGGGTGCAAAAATAAAAATAAAAACTAATAAAAGAGAGGGTTTTTTAGTATACTTAACTATGAAACAATCATATGTTTCTCTTAATTTGTAAAAATTTAAAATTTGCTGATGTTTATTCCAATTAAAATTAAATAGTATAATTTTCACCCTAGTCAGAAAAAGTTTATTAAATTTGAATTCCTCTTTCTTTGTTTTTGTTTCATGTAATAATTAGTACTTGCTGAATTTCACATGATGACCCTTGGATAAAATCAAGATTTGAGCCTCGACTCACCTAATAATCAGAATACTTTTCTGAATATAATACCCTTTAAAAAATAAAAGCTATAAAAATATTTTTAATATAAATTTGAAATTAATGTGCTAATTACGCAGAATTATTCCTCCTAATACAGATTTTTATATCTACGATTATATAACAGAAACCTATCATGAAATGCAGTTTTTTTAAATATAAAAAAAGTTGAAAAACGAAAATGACTAATTTTAAGGCATTAGATAATTAAGTATTACAAAAAGGAATAGATTTCGTTTGAATAAATGGCTTGATTTGAAAATGCCAAATTATATTACATTTTAATTGTTAGAATTGATATTTGGGTTATGGAAGTCTAGCGATCTGATCACAAACAGTGGGCTTCCAATCACGCCACGGTTCTGAGTTTTGATTTCATCGAAGATAGTTCATATTAAATACATTGTATACTCGTATATATACACGAGCTTTGGTATCATTCTTGTTACTAAGCTGCAGTTCAGAATTACGAGGCCTATAGCCTATCCAAATTAAAATTCATATTTGGGAGTGATTTTGAACCAGTCGCTTTGTTTCTTATGGTAATACTAGCTGCATGTCCCGGCGTTGCATGGGCTATCTCTACTTATAAAATTCTTTTTCCTTCACAAAATCAGCACTTTTTTTTTTCAAAAACCCCCTCTACCGCTTAGCCCGGCATTGCTCGGGCTTTCTATTTTCCTCATGACACCAACATCTGTGTGTGTGTGTTTGTACCCGCACAATGTGAGTGATTTCTAAAATTATGTCAAAAAATTTCCCTTTTTCGAAATTTGTTCCATTTCACTTATTTTTGATTTAAGACAGGTTTCTTTCCCCTCTCTATAGCCCGAACACGGTTTTTCTTAGTGTAAAATTATTGTTCTATCTTCCCCTCCTTCTCACAGATAAGATATAGCTTCAAATTTCGATGAATGACTTATAAAAAAAATATTACTTTAGAATTAAAAAATTATTAATGTGAAGCAATAAAAAGAAAACGATTCTAATGCTAAGAGTAAAACAAAAAACGTTCATCATTTTTTAATAATAATTAGTTTCTTAGAATCTAAAATAATAAAATAGATTTCAGATTTTCATGAATCAATCAATCGTTACATATAGTTAGCTTAAAAATGTCTCTAAAATGTATTTTGATCCAAAATAATAGACGATGTACTTTTTAATTCACAAAGAATTCATTTAGTAATGAAATAATAGAAATAATCCTTTTAAAACATATATATATTTATTAAAATCAAATTTCTGTAAGTAATAAATAAAAGAAAAATTTACAGATAACTATTGAAACGATTGCTTTTTTCTGAACGTTTGAATGTATGATTAAACATACAAATTTATATAGTAGAAAAAAATTAAGTTGAAATATATATATATATATATATATATATATATATTATATATATATATATATATATGCAATATAATTCCCTCTAACATACTTTTAATTAACTCTCTTTAATGATCTATAAATAATCTTTTTCATTCCTAGGTTTAAAATAAAACATTGTAATCTTAATCGTAATCGGTTAAACCAAAATCTGTATTCCGCGCATTCTAACCAATCAGAACTACTATTACGTAATAGTCACGCGCTTGTGCACTGTTGGTATATAAACATAAAATCTCATGTAATCGTTCTCTTTCTCTGCTTGCCGCCATCACGTAAGATTGTAAATACTTGCAGCTTATTTGTCTTTGTGTTGTGTCCTCCAAAATGCCGCTGCTCATTCAATATCTTAAAATGTAACGTAATTGTGCTTTAATCTTGCTGATGTGTGCCTATAATAAAGGAAGTAAAGCTATTCTGAAGACGTCATTACTAAAAATCAAAATTGATACTTATTCTACACCGGCCAACACTACTTCAATCTATTTCATATATATATATACATGTACTGAAAAAAACATTAAAAAAAAAAACCCGATCTGATAAAAACATTTTGATATTTTATTTTAATTTTAACCTTTTTCATTCCACTAAAAAAATTTTAAACTTTAACAAATAGCGCAATGCGAAATTGGATATCTCTTCCTCTCAGTTTCGAACCTGGAAACTACCGTTTTATAATGCAGCGGGTTTAACAAACGTGGTGTAGGTTCTTTTCGGGAAAAGCAGTGAAAATACCTCTAAAATAGAGGAAGATTTTTTTTCAATTTCTAATTGCGTTATATGTTAAATTTTAAAAAAAATTTCGGGCTTCATTTTTAAGTTAGTGTTTTCAAACTTCATATATCGATTGCAAACAACGGTAATTTCTAAACAAAACACTTAAAAAAAAGTATTGTTTACATATTTCTCGCAAAAAAAAAAAACACGAAAAACACATTTAAAAAAACCGTAATTTTTAAGATATTTTATTAATCTTTGTACAGATTACGTATAATATTGTTGTACACACGGAAAAAAAGTTTCGTGAGATTATTTTTATAAATAAAGAAGTTATTAAGTATTTAAATAAAATTTTGAGTATTTTTTGAAAAATCGTAAAAAAAACAGTTTTGGACATTAAATTTTTTAAATGACTGATTCTAAAAGAGAAAAGCATGAACTTTTGTGTAAATATTTTTTCATTAACGCGAAGGAAAGTGCAAGCGGAACGATTTAGAAAACGTATTCATTAAAACGTATCAATTTCGACTCATTTTAAAAAAAATCATAAAAAATACTAAATATAACTATTTTGTAAAATAAATTATAACATTTCGTGGCGAAGTAAATGATCGTTCTGAATCTGTAATTATTTTTTGTGTGAGTCTCATGAAAAAAAATTAGATCGCGTTTGGAAAAAAAGGAAATGTTCCGAATTTTCCCCTGGCTGTCAAAAATGGTACTAATTTATGCGTTTTGAGGTTTTAATTAATATCTTTTTAACTAATTGTATTATTGGAATATAAATGGTCACAACAGTGGCGCACACAAGGGAGGGGGATCCTAGTTCCCGGGCCCTCCCTTGTTCCCTTGATTTATTTAAGTTTTAGTACTAAAATTTAACTATTTGTTATTAATGATTAATTTTATTAATTTTTTGCTAATTTAATGCTAATTTTTTATTCAATAATTAGTTTTTACTGTGTTCCCGAAAATCGACAAAATCAAAAGGAGCATGATACAAGATTGGTGAACTTTCGACCCCGGACCCCCCCTTGAAAAATTCCTGTGTGCGCTACTGGTCACAACGGATTTCACGGATCCTTCCCGAAATTTTGGTACCTTCGGCGAGTTTCTGCGTCGTGTGGTTCGAGAGAAAATTGGGTCGCATAGATTCATTGCTTACCTTCGGATTTTAATAGTGTAGATCATCTTTAATAAAAAGGTAATGCATGGAGAAAACGGTAATTCAAAGAATAAAATTTTGAAAATCGCTTCTATTGAATAATTGCTATAGTAAGCTAAGACTTCGACCAATTATTACATTTTTGATTTATAAATTAATACTTAGCATGTAACACAGAAATTATCAATTTAGCTGAGTGGTAGCGCATCGTGCTTCTACGCCACAGGTTCCGGGGTTCAAACCCTGGGCTGGGCAAGGACTCTACCTTTCATCCCTATAGTGGGTCGATAAATGGGTACCAAGTTTGATTGGGAACTTAACACTGGGGGTTTTACGTCAGACTAACCACCTGACAGGAACATCTACTCATACATCTCATTACCCAAGGTCAGGGAAACTGAAACGGGCACAGTAGACCCTGGCTGTCATGTGCTGTTGTGCCTTTGATTTGAGTTATCAATACAAACCATTTTTATGCAGACTATTACAAACAAATTCAGGTGTTTTATATTATGCGATCAATCATATTGAAAAAATTTTAATGAAAAAAATTCCCAGGTCATAAAGAACATGAATATTTTTAAGAAATGCATTTAATGTATCTTGAAAATGATAGATCCACTTTAATTTTTTCTCATTCAATTAATTGATAATCATAACATTCACCGTGGTCTATTGATGTGAGCTCTTAATTATTTCACAGCATCTTTTCAATACAACATGAAATTATAATTATAATTCAATGATTTGGTTCCATTTATTTAATACCTAAATCCTACAAAGAAGTATTTCTTAATTATTTAAACAATTTCAAAAGGTACTTAAAAGTTTTAAGATGACTCTTTTTCCCCTTTTATTTTTTTTAAGAATTACTTCCGGGTTTTTCACTCCTGAAGATGAATTTAAAACGAACGAGGTTTAAAAAATTTGTGATATTTAAATACATTTCTGCAATGAGGGAAAGTAATAACTAGAGGGAGAAAGAAAAAATGAGAAAAGGAACGTCTCTACCAGCATCTATATCGCATTAATTAATAAATATTGTTACGAATTTTTGTAAAAATAGTGTAAAAAAATTTTTTTTGGTTTTTGTAATGTCTTTATATATATATATATATATATATATATATATATATATATATATATATAGTATATATATATATACTATATATAAAATAAAATTATATATATATATATATATATATATATATATATATATATATATATATATATATATTATATATATATTACCTAAATTAGATTTAATTTACTTTAAAAATTGCAATATTCACAAGAAAAAACGCCGCCCCCTTACGTTAAAATTTGGGATTCAATGGGAACTTGGCGAAATCTTGGCGATAGAGCCAATTTGGGTTCTTTTTTGGCGACAAAGGGGTTGGCGACGGGGGACCTTTTTAAACGATCTTTTTTAGCGAGTTAGGGACCCCTCGATTTTTCCCCAGAAAAAGGGGAAACCCCCCTTTTTCAATTTTTGACCCGGCGGGTCTCGAATTATTCGTGGGGGATATAAATAGAAAATGGTTGCCGAAAGTAAAATCATCTAGTTTTGCCCCGTGATAAGTTAGTATTGTTTTGACTGTTGAAATGATTAGTGATTACTTCGGCTGTGTTGAACGGTATTGCTTGTGTATAATCTTTTATATAAATTTTATTTTAGACACTGATAATTGTGTCTGAGTGCTGTTGAAGGGGGCGGAACCTTTTGAGATTTTTTTTGTGGGAAAATTGCTGCTGAATTCTGTATTTAAAGGATTTTCTACAAAAATTCCCCATCGCTCTTAAAAAACTGTTTTTTTTGCGACTTAAAGGGAATAAAATCCCCTTTAACCCCGGATCACGTAACAATATGTTTCTTTCAAACATGTATATTGGTGATATATAGTCAATTTTTTGTCTATATTTGTGGTGATGCATATCGTCTATTTTTTTAAAATTTTATTGACAAAAGAAACATTTATTTCCCCATTCTGGATTATTGTTTTTCTTCAGTCCTTCAATAGTCATCCCGTTTTCAATGAAACTATACATTCCATAACATAAAGGGTCATTTTTTTAAAAAAACATTAAATAATTTTATCATTAAAAATTGGAAATTTTTCCAAAAATTTTTCCTTTTTACAAAACTATTTATTTCAGGAAATTTTTGGGCATGTTAAAGGATGGGATTAAACGCCAAAAACTTTTTTTTGTACAGGAAAAAAATCCCAATTTAAAAATAAAAAAAATTTCCCCCCATAAGAAAATCATATAGCAAAAATAAAATTTAATTGAAATATAATTTTTTTTTAACAAAAATTTTACGAATTTGTTTTTCTATTATTTAAATTTGAGCATGCAAAAATTCATAAATTTTTTAATTAAAACTACTTAAATAACGGGGGTTTTGTTGCAAAACACAAAAATAGTAAAAGGGAGTCTGCGTTACTATTTGAATACCTTGGGTTCTTGGAATTTATATCAACAGGCTATAGGCTAACCAAAAATTTTTTATTTAGTTATTAAGTAAAAAAAGCTTAAAAAAATTGTTTTTGCAAAATTTTTACCGTTTTTTGAGATAAAATGGGCCCCGGGGCATGAAAAATAAAAAAAAAAAAATTGGATCAGTGAGCGTAAAATCATAAGTCGTCAATGTGAAAAGATGGAAAAAGTCGTCGGAATATAGCCAGATCCGTTGGACGGCAGTATTCATCTATCCACACACAGCATGTTATTTATAACTTTATATCTACACGAGTTTACACATCCAAACCTCTTTTAAGTCGTCCATCTAAACTCACAATCAGAGAAAAACGAAGTATGACATCAATGGTGAAAACCGTGTTTGACTGCAAGTTAAATAGCAGCAGACATTCACGAGCAGTTTAACAAAAATATTTGGGTGGATACTGCAAGAAAAATCTTGAAAAAAGCCGGATTGCCATAGTCAAGTAGTTCGCAGAAAGCCTTATATTTCAATGACCAACCAGCTTAAGCAGATAGCTTTTGAAAAAGATTATATACATAAGCCTCTTGAGTTCTGGAGGACTGTGATATTCTCTGATGAGGGCAAATTTTGTATCTTCAGCATAAAAAGTCGTAAATTAGAATGGAGAAAACCTTGCACAGCGCTTCAAAAAGAGCATTTAGTACCAACGGTAAAGCCCGGCGGCGGTGGAGTCATGGTGTGGGGGTGCATGGTGAGCAATGATGTTGGAAAGTTGGAGTATACATAATCAATTAAGAACAAATATGATTACTTTGATGTCCTAAAAAACAATTTAAAGGAAAGTGCCACCAAACTCGGCTTATGATAATCGTTTCGTTTTCAACACGACAACAATCCTAAGCACCACTGAGATTGTGAAGTTTCGGCTCTTGTATAATATCCCAAATCAACTGCACGTGGCTCCACAGTCTTCTGATACAGAATACCTATGCTATTTGTTGGAACGCAGGATAACGCAGACTTTTTCTACTTGATTTTGTTAGTATCGTTAATAACCTGTCTTTATTTTAAAATCTATGAAGGCAAGCCAAATTTCTTTTGTTATTCTGAATACTTAAAATGAACTAATAAAATCTAATTAAAATTTGTTTTCTAAATTTCTGTTTTTAAACTTTTTTTTTTATTGTTCATGTAATCAATAGTACATGAACGCTGAGTTTTTCTAGGTAGTGTATGTTAAAAGGGAAAATTTGGAGCACTTGTATATTATAATATCGACTAATTTCTTCAAATCAAAACACCGCCAAATGCTGCGATATACAGCCAATAGTAGAAACTGTTCCTGATCATGTTGAACACAGTAATTATAGTGATATAATTTTTTTTAAATTCATGTTGTCTTTTGGCTGGGCGAAATTAGTTGGATGTCAAATTTCAATTTACCGTAGCAATTATAATAACGAGCATGATTATGTATAATCCTTAATAATATATAAATGCAAAAGTATGTCTGAATGTTTGTTCCTCTTTCACGCAAAAACAACTGAATGGATTTTAATGAAACTTTAAAATAATATAGCTTATACATCAGAATAACACACAGGCTATAATTTATAACGATATTGTGTGAAGTCTCCAAGATATAACGATAATTGTCAAGTAAGTAGGGAAAAATTCTGCCATTTGCAAAAATCCGCGATAGCATATATCTATCTTTTATGTATAAGCCATTACTGCAAAAATAATTAACCATAAATACAATAAAAATTGATAATTGCAAATTGTAATGCACATTTGGTAGTAACAAATTGAACCTAATATCAAAATAAATTCTTTTATCGCTTCTGTGTGTGTGTGTGTGTGTGGTACTTAAAGTAGATAAACTTTGTCTTTCACACTACATCATTTGGACAAATTTGCAACTTTGTTTGTGGTTAGTAGTTAATTATAACGCTGTAGTTTTAGTTGAATAGGCAGGTATTGCATTTTTTAAGTATGAAAATAATAACTGCCGTACTGTATTTTTTGGAAGTGTAGAAAAAATACCTACTAAGAATTATACCACGCGAAAGCGTAAGTCTAATCATTCCCAAAGCTCTAATATAGCTCGAGCTAGGAGAGTAGCTAGACAGTTGCCAACTTGAGTCTATCGTAAACATTTCTCATTGTTTTTCATTGAATCACCATTATAATTTAAGAAACGGCGTTGCTTGCGAAACTTACAATTTTAACATAAAATAAATGCAGCAGAAAGTAATATTGGCATATTACACATCCAGATTTTAATTACTGAAACTATTTTAAACGTTCATTACACAAAATTTGTAACAATGTATTACTTTTGCTGAGCATAGATTAGCTTAGGAAGGTATTTTCAAAAATTGACCCACAAGAAAGTTACAAGGCGTTATAAATTTTAAAAAAAAGTCTTTTTTATATCAGCTATTAGATCTACAGACTTAAAATTTAACAAATATAGTTTTTTGTTAAATTGTTACCTTTCGATTAGAAGTCCAAAGCGCTACTCGTTGCGCTGCAGGAACGCAAAGAATGATTTTTCTTTTCTACATATCCTGTTAAACCATTATTTGTGTTCCTATTTATCCATTTTTTAATTTAATGAATGAATTAATGTTTGAAAAACTGTATTAACATCAAGTGTCATCCACTACAAGTTTAAATAAATGTATTTGAGCTTGAATGGATGTGAATAGAAAATATTTTACTAACGATTGAAAATTTGAGCAATATATCCTTATTAATATTATAAATACGAAAGTATGTTTGGATGTTTGTTCCTCTTTCACGCAGAAACAACTGAATGGATTTTAATGAAACTTTACAATGATATAGCTCAGAGATGGCGAACCAGTGGCACGCGTGCCATCATTGGACGACAATATTTTGGACACGCCAACGATCAAAATGGTTTAGATTTTATTTCAAAATAACAAAATTCACTAAGAAATACTACGAACAAACGGGAGTGATCGTCAAGGAGCGGCGGGGAGCACATTCGTTTGTTATTGTCTCTTAGTTATTGCCTTAGTTACGATCTTGGACTACGGTTGCTTATGATACAAAATTTGTCTACGCATAGCATAGTCAATTTCGTCGACACAACTGTATTTTAAAGTTTATTTGTGTTATATTTACGATTTTTAACTGTTATTTAACATGGCTAGTTCAGCATAAGAACAAAAGTGCAAGATAGTAAGTGTAACAGAAAATTTCAAAGCTTGGTGAATCTAGAAATATGGCATGTGATTAGTAAAGGTGACAAAGTGGTGTGTGTTTTATGTTCTGGAACAGTGGTATGCAGAACATCGTCTGTAAAACGGCATTTTGAGACAAATCACAAATCCTCTTGTCAAAAAAGTGAACCACAGCAAAAATAATTAATTGCTTAGAAACCGTTTGGCAGATGACTCCAATTCAGCATGCATTTGACTAAAAGTAACATGTCACTATCCTAATATGAGTTATTTGTCATCCAATGTGCAACAACAGAAATCACACTAATGTTTACTATAATTTGAATTGTAGGTATAACTAAAACATTTACAATTATACAGTGTAAAAGGTATTTTTTCGTAGTAAATAATACTAACAACACAAAACTCTTCAAGTTTTATTATTTTCTCTATAATCACACAAGTAAAAATTATTTGACGGCACGTCTGTACCTTATTAAATACTTCTTTAAAAAAAATGGCACGTTGATCTATAAAGGTTCACCATCTCTGATATAGCTTATACATCAGAATAACACATAGGCTATAATTTATATCGATATTGTGTGAAGTCTCCAAAATATAACGATAATTGTCAAGTAAGTAGGGAAAAATTCTGCCATCTGCAAAAAATCCCGCTACAGCATATATCTATCTTTTATGTGGGTAGCAAAAATTTTCCCATTTTGTTTTGTCTACGCCCGGTGCCAGGAAATACTAAGGCTTGAACAGTAAGAGCGTGATGCAGATTACAATTTTAACATAAAATAAATACAACAAAAAGTAATATTAACGTATTTCACTTCTAGATATAAATTATTTACACTATTTTAAGCGTTCATTACACAAAATTTATAACAATGTGTTTCTTTTGCTGAGCAGAGATCAGCTTAGAAGGTGTTTTCAAAAATCGACCCACAGAGTTCGGGGAGTTGTAAAAAAAACCCTTTTATCAGCTATTAAATCTACAGACATAAAATTTAGAAACATTTTTTTCGTTTTAGCTGGGAAAATACAGAAGCTTTTTGTTTTTTTGTTTTTTGTTTAATGTGCAATTCACGTAAAATTAACTCATTAAAACTTCTTTATCCTTCAATCTGTATTATTTAATTTTTCAATTCACCCGTGCGAAGAACTGGTATACCAGCTAGTATGTTGATAATTTTGGAATGGTATGAGTACTGATTTAGCATTTCTTAGACAAACTTTGAAGTAATTTATTTTATATTTGAAGTTAATATATATTTTTAAGCATCAAACTTCTGAGTGAGAATTCTAAATCTTTTTTCCTGATGTTGTTCCATCTTCAATTTTTTTCAAAGTATAAATATAATTATGTATAAAAGGATATACTTTAGATGCATAATCAGTGATATCGAAATAACACGTCAATACATTACTCCAAATAAGTTTTAAGTTTGGATGAACTGAAGTATACTTAACACTATACATACAATAACTGGTAGAAATAGGTATGCATTAAGTGTTGGTATGTTCAGTGTAAAAAAATCAAATATTCCCATTATAACAAAAGATAATGCTTTGTATATTTTAGAGGAACAGATTGTAGGAATTTTGTAATTAAATCTGAAATACACTTTATTTAATGAACATTTTATCATTATTGAATTATTAAAATATGGTTAACCCTAACATATATGCTTTGACTAAAAATTTTTTTAAAACAGTTGTTTTTAATGCTAAGGTGTTTTTGATATTCTGTGTTGTAAAAAGGAATTATTATTATAAAATTTTGTTTTTAAAAAGTGTTTCAATTTTTTGTTTTGCTTTTTTGATAATGGTATTATAGATTTCTATCCAAGTATAAGAAAATATTAAATAGTTTTTTTTTATTTAGTTTGTATTTTATAACACAATTGCCATAACATACAACCTATTATCAATTTTTTTTGAGTCAAAAATAAATATAATGTTAAAAAATAATTATAAAAATTCTTATGGAAGTATAAATTTTTTTCCAATAATTTTCTATCACGCTTTAAACCTTTTTTTTTCTCGCATTTTAAAGCACTCGATTTGGGAAATTTTTTTACAGGATTATTTTGGGTGATAATGCGAAAATTTTTTTATAATTATAAAAAAATTAATTAAAAATAATTATTCACGAATTACAGATGCAAATGTTGGATCATTTTGGTGACTTAGTGACCATTTTAGCGACTTATGTCAAAACCATAAAAGTTTTTTTTCTCACATTTTAAAGTGCTCAATTGAGCTGAAATTTTCTATACACGACTGTGTTTTAATGACAATACAATAATTTAATATAATTAATAAAAATCAATTTACTACTAATAGTTATTTATAGAGTTCCCATTATAGACACGTTGGCATTATTTTTGGTAATTTAACGACTGTTTTGGTGATTTGGGTCAAAATTTTAAAAGTTTTTTTTCTTACGTTTTAAAGCGCTTAGTTGAGCTGAAATTTTATATGCACGATTATTTTGGAGGACAATACAATAATTTAATAATATATAATAAAAATTAATTGATTAAAACTAGCTATTTAAAGAATTAAATTTTATTCACAGTTCCAATTGTTTACAATGTGTAACAATTGAATATCGAAACCAGCAAACTAAAACTACCCCACAAAAATTAAATTAATAAAACGAAAAATTGAGTAAATTCAATTTGATTTAAGTCTCCCTTTCGCTCTTGAAATTTAAGGTATAAAAAAAATTATGTTATGCAAAGTATTAGGTTTGAAAGAAAATCCATGTTCAAAAAACTCATTTTTAAAGGTGCTATTTTTATGACTTTCATTCTCTAAATCGTACAAATGAGAATACTTTTGGAATTCTATTATGAACCTCTCACTACGATTACTCATTTTTACAACAAGTTGTAAAATTATAAACTACACAATCTATCCAAAAATATTGCACGACAGGTAACTTTAAAAATTCCAAATCTATTACAAAAGCATATTCATCCGAGATTGGTTGAGTGTGCGACATGTGACTAAACTATACACGCTCCAACGTCTGAAGTTAAAATATTCGCGATCAGAGATTTTCTTCGACAGCCCGAGGTGAAGTCTCTGATTGGCTTGACGCTCAACGTTCAACGCTGACAGCCTTGTTGTGAATGCAGCTTAAGAAAGTGTTTTTCGAAAAAACAAGTATATATATATATATATATATATATACTAGCTGGTATACCCGTTCTTCACCCGGGTGGGTGAATTTAAAAATTAAACAATGCAGACTGAAGGTTAAAGATGTTTTTTTAATGACTTAATTTTATGTGAATTGTAAATTAAACAAATAAAAGCTTTTTGCATATCTCAGCTGAGCAAAAAAACAATGTTCACTAAATTTTAAGTCTTTAGATCAGTGCTTCTCAAACTTTCAACACTGGCGCCCCCTTTTCAATCACAATTTTTATCGCGCCCCCCTTATACATTAATTAATTACTGAATGCAATAATAATGCACTTTGACGCTAAAGCTACAATACATGATCTTAATTATAAACCGTACAAATTAATAACATAAGTATTAAATTTTGTATATGTTACTTTTAAGCAAAAAAAAAAATTAAGTAATAGGATAATTATGATGTTATTTTTCTTTTCTCAATTTTTAAATTGGAACATATTGCAAAATGCGGTGGCTGCTTAGAAGACAAAATATAGATATCAGCTAAATATAGAAAAAGAACTCAGAGGGTCAATTTCTAAAAAACTTTGCTCTGCAAGACAAGCCCATGGAAGTCGCTAATACTTATTAAACATGTCCTTAATTCAGTATTAATAAGATAAGTATTAAATTTTTTATATATGTTACTCTTAAGTAATATATATTTTAAGTAAATTATATATATATATATATATATATATATATATATATATATATATATATATATATATATACTTTTAAGTAATAGGTTAATTATGTTATTTTTCTTTCTCTAATTTTTAAATTGAAACAGATTGAGAAATAATATTTAATTAAAGATTTATTTCCTTCAAGATCCATTTCTAAAAGTACAAATGTCATTAAAAATAGCCTAATCTATGTGTTACTCTTTATCATATCCATTACATCTGGCATTCTCGCGAACGTTCATGTGAGTCTAGGCAACCTAACAGACGTCTGCATAAAACATGTAAAAATGCTGTACCTCGTACAATTCTAGTCAGTCTTGGCCGAATCGATTAGCTACCGAATCTCTCTTGAAGTACATTTCATAATTCACGCGTTAATTGTAATTCACGGTATTAAGTATTTACGGCAGTGAATTAAAACAAAATCATAGATATATTTTTAAATCACAGCGAGCATTCGACGATAATAAAACATCAACAAGTACTCAGACGAGGGCAAATTGATAGCAAGTTACGAATGTGTTAGGGATCCATTTCAAAATACTTCAGAAGGGCTCTCAACTGCCAAAAAAGAGATCTTCATAGATTTCACATTCAGTGACGAAATTAAAGGGCAATTTTGTAATAAATCACTTTTTGAATTCTGGATAGAGGTGGATGCTGAATTTTCTGCACTGAAAACAAAAGCATTTCGTATACTATTAACATTTTTAACATCATACCTTTGTGAATCCGGATTTTCTGCAATGGCTACTTTGAAGACAAAATATAGATTTGAGCTAAATATCAAAAAATAACTCTGAGTGTCAATTTCTAATTTTTAGCCTTCCTTTGAAAAACTTTGCTCTGCAAGACAAGCCCATGGAAGCCACTGATAATTATTAAACTTGTTCTTATACTGGCTGAAGTACCCACTCTTAACACGAGTTTATTTTTTTAAAAAATGATAATACATTATTCTTGATATAATAGCTTAATTGTAAGGAGAGTAAAACCAAGTGCATGACAATGTATACAAAAATGTTAAATGATTTACTGAAATGAATACTCATATTATAAACGGTTTTGAATGAACTGTAATTTTAAGCCTCGCAGAATTAGCATTTAGAATAAATGTTAAGTAATAAAAGAATATAAAATTCTAATGAATAACAATTGTGTTATTTTTTTAATATTTAAAGGGAGAAAGCCCGGGATCAGGTGTGCACTCGATACTCAACGTTAATGGTCGCGGGAGTGATGCACCCCTAATTCTTTTTTATAATTATTTTCAATATACAAGATAAAAATCACAATTTCAGTGAATAATTTAACTACGAGAAAATATACTTATCTATTTCAAGGATTTTTCTATTTGTCTTTCATAATTTGAGAAAATATCCAATAAAACTGAACTAAATTGTTCCAAATGTGCGTGACCTTAATAAAGGACACAAATCACAGATACTTTTTGCTAACATTACAGAAAAGTTATTTGTAAGCAAAACTGTCACATTTTGTTCACGTTATTGTAATTTTAATATCCTTTGATGATCGACAAATATCCTGTTGAACTTTTTCTTGCTTGTGTCTTTTTGACAGGGTGAAGTGCATTTTGCGGTACATTTATGGCTTCATATTTTCTTAATAAAGTTCTTAATGTAGCTATTGAAATTTTTCTTTTCGTTTCATGTTTATTGATTTTCTCAAATTTACTTCCCCATTATTTCAGCAAGTGTTTCCCTTGTTTGATCTGCTTCAATTTCCTTTCAGAGAGATCACAGATGCCCAATTTTTTTATATTCTGCTCATTTACATTTATAAACCATAATCAGTCGTACAACATCACAATTAAAACCACTAAGTTATTCATAGGGAAAATGCAGCATGTTCAAGAAAATATTTTTGAAAAATAGTGGTCGTGCTGGGAACTCGGTCTAAACAAGTACCTTAAGATTCTAAAAAAACGTTTGCCACTCCCAAAAAAGGAGATATGTTATCAATTCATTTTAGCTCCCATTAAGACTGTCATATTAGAGGATTCTCTGTCAAGGTCATTTGGTAACAAATAAACAGTTTTCCCAGAATTAACGATTTTTGTATTATATGTTTCAGTATACTCATAAAAATAAATCTTGGCCAATTAATCCTTCAATGTGCTCAATATGCTTATCCATGTATCATAAAACTCTTTCACATTGTGAAAAAGCGCAACAGAATTATATAATTTACAACTTCCTAAAAAAGGGATTAGGTAACCCCTACCATAAGTTCGAAAGTCAGCAAAAGTAATATTTAGATTAAAGAAACGTAATAGAAAAATCTCTCATCAGTAGGATTACAGCAAAGCAAACAAAATATTTTTTATTTAGTTATAGGATCAAAGATAGCTAATGAGCGTTCAAAGTAGAATCTTATTTTTGATGACCTTTTTTCACCAGATGATATATATAAATCATATCAATGTAAATCTGTATTTTTTCATTATATCAGAAAGTATTTTGTTTTTTTTTCATTCCAGTAAATTAATTTTTAACCTTTTATTTTCAATATGCTCGCGCCCCCCTTGAAGGGTTATCAGTGCCCAGGGGCGCCCCACAGTTTGAGAAACACTGCTTTAGATATAATAACTGGATTTTATTATTATTATCATTTATCACGCCCGTAATTTTCTTGTGGGTCGATTTTTCAAAACACCTACCTGATCAGCAAAAGTAACACATTGTTACAAATTTGTGTAATAAGCGCTTAAAATAGTGTAAATAATTTGTATCTGGATGTGTAATACGTTAATATTACTTTCTGATGCATTTATTTTATGTTAAATAGCTGTTACCCGCGACTTCGTCCACGTGGAATTTAACAAAAAAGTGTTTATTCACTTCGCAGAGTTAACGAAAACTTAATAATTATGTATTTATTCTACGTAAAGAAATACCTATGCTATAAGTATAATGTTATTCTTCTACTTTGTGAATCTATGTTTCTTTTTTGTTTTATTTATTTTTTTCCTTTCGTTTTTTGTTGAGCAAGGGGTGAAAGGGACGCATGACCTTTGACAGTGTCGATGGGGTGAGGACTAAAATCATTAGGATCAAAATAGGTCTAAATAGCTGCAGGGTGTAATACGAACACAAAAGAAGCCGCAAGGAAGGGGGTGAAAAGGACGCATGACCTTTGACAATGCAGTTAAGGACTGTAAAATCATTAGAATCAAAGGACATGCACGGGAAATGTCGCGAGTGGCAACAACCTAATCAAACAGAAAAGTATATATAAAAAAAGTGATATAACTGCTAGAAATCGTTGAGACAGAAGTCTCGCGAAATAAAATAGTCCCTATTGAAGTAAATAATCCCTATTTGAATCGGATATTGCTCACTATTTCATTGGTTTTAATTTTATTTTTTCGGAACCCTAATTTTTTTTTCTTTAATAAAAGTAACCTAAGTTATTCCTTATAACATTAGCTATCTGCCAGTAAAAGTTTCGCCAAAATTGGTCCAGCCATTTCGGAGATTAGACAGAACAAACACAGACAGACAGATAGACAGTAAGACAGACAAAAATTTTAAAAATTGATTTTTTCATATAAGTACTGTATATACTTTTAAATGTATTTAGTAAAAAGCTGTTAATTTCAAATTACAAACAGACACTTCATTTTTATTTATATGTATATATATATATATAAAGGAGAAAAGTGACTCACTCATGGACTAATCGCTATATCTCCGGAAGTATTAAATCTACAGACTTGAAATTTGGTAGGCAGGTTCCCCTTTCATGGAGTATACATCAGCTAAGAACGGATTTCTCAAAGATTGAGCCCCAAGGAGCGTTATAGATAATTATTTCCATTATTAAACTATTTGATGTGCAGTCTTGAAAGTTGGTATGCAGATACCTTTCATAGAGTAGAGATTCCCTACAAAGTGATTTTTACGAATATCGACCTCCAAGGCGCGTTGAGGGCGCTTAAGGGGCGTTATGCGTAATTATTTCCATTTTTAAGCTATTAGACGTACAGTCTTGAAATTTGTTAAGCGAATTCCTTTCATAGAGTAGAGATCTGCTACAAAATGGGTTTTGTGAAAATCGACTCCCAACTGTCGTTGTGGAGAATTAAGAGGCGTTACAGGTAATTAGACATAAAATCTTGAAATTGAATAAGCAGATTCCATTCATTGAGTAGAGGTCCGCTATAAAATGGGTTTTGTGAAAATCGCTTCCTGAGTGGCTTTAAGGGGGCTTAAGGGCGTTATAGATAATTATTTCCATTTTTAAACTATTACACGACAGTTTCGAAATTTGATTAGCAGATTCTTTTCATGGTGTAGAGATCCGCTACAAAATAGGTTTGGAGAAAATTGACCCCCAAGGGGCACGGAGGGGGATTAAGGGACGTAATAGATAAATATTTCCGTTTTTCAACTTTTAGACCCACCTGCTTGAAAATTAGAGGGTATGTTTCTTTCATGGAATAGAGTTCCTCTAAAAAGAGTTTTGCGAAAATCGACTCCCAAAGGAGTGGGATTGGCTTATAAACTTGAAATTTGGCAAACATGTTCCTTATATTGAGAGAGGAGCGAAGGAAGGAGTTTTTGAAATCTACTCCCACGCGGTGTTGCTGGGGCCATATAGAAAGTTCCTGTTTTTGATCTATTTCACGTGCAGACTTGAAGTTTGGAAAGCATACTTATCTTTCTTTTAAGAATTTCTATCTTTTCACTGAATAGTACTCGGATGTGTCTGAAGTATTATAATAGTTTAAGAATCATTTCTATCAAGTAAGAAAATATGTCCTCATGAAAGATTACTTTTGTGCAAGTGACACAGTTTGGGAAGGAATTAAAATTATAGTTGAATTTATACTCTAATAATGCTGTTAGAATTTTCTTTTCTCTATACTTCAGAACAAAAGAACTTTTAAAAGAAAAAAATTATTAGATATTTACAATTTTTTTTAAAAAGTAGCAACATCAAACAAAATCTAAGAACTGAAATGATTAAATGAAAATTGGAGAGGCATGCTTTGCAAGCGTGTCTTTGAGTTTCTAGGGAGACCTGCAATGTGTATTTTGTATAATCGTTATTGTTCCTGAAGTATAATTTAATGCAAATGTGCTTAAAACGAGAAATACTGTCGTATCTAAGTTCAATATTATATTTTTGTTTCAATCTTAAGTAATTTTTAGTTATTTTTGCGAATTCTAAACTGATGCAAATAGATTTTTCTGTAGATGAATGTTAGAATTGCTCTTCATCTATTGGTTTTGAAACTGTTCGATGATTATAACTTTTTGTTGAGTTTTACATGATGACCCAATTTGACAGATTATGAGAACAGTGTTATGTTTTGCTGATCTCCATTGTATTATTTGGTCCTATTTTTTTCTTATTGCTAAATTGTCTCATTTGGTTGTGTTCAAATTTCGGATAACATTTTTAACCTGCTGTTGTCGTGCCTTAAGTTTAATTGAATGCAAATGTGCCTAAAACGGGTAATACTATGGTATGGAAGTTCAATGTTATATTTGTGTAAAAGTGTTCAATAATTATTTGGTTTTGCGAATGCTGAACTGATCAAGTAGATTTTTCTGCACATGAAAATGTTTGAATTGCTCTTAATTGTCTAAATAAGGCTATGCACTAATGTCCTAGCAAATAATTACGATGTTTTCGCCAAAATAGTTAAATAAGTAGTGTACCAATTCTAAATTAGTTACCTTTGTGCAATTGAATGAACAACTGGTTTTGAAACTGTTCGATGATTATAACTTATTGTTGAGTTTTATGTGATGACCTAATTTGACAGATTATGAGAACAATGTTGTGTTGCGATTTCTATTATATTTTTTTTTCATTGCCAAATTCTTATATTATTTCATCTATTTTTTTTCATTGTCAAATTATCTTTTGGTTATGCTCAAATTTAGGATAACATTTTAACCTGCTGTTGTCGGGCCTAAAGCTTAGTTGAATGCAAATGTGCTTAAAACTGGTAATACTATCATATGAAAGTTCTATGTTATATTTATGTAAAAGTGTTCAATAATTATTAGTTGTTTTTGTAAATGCTGAACTCACGAATAGATTTTTCTGCACATGAAAATGTTGATCATCTAAATAAGGCTATGCACTAGTGTCCTAGCAAATAATTATAGTGTTTTCCACCAAATAGTTAAAAATAAGTAGTGTACCAATTCTAAATTAGTTCCCTTTGTGCAATTGAATGAACAACTGGTTTTGAAACTGTTCGATGATTATAACTTATTGTTGAGTTTTACATGATGACCTTATTTGACAGATTATGAGAACAGTCTTGTGATCTCGATTATATTATGTGGTCCATTTTTTTCGTATTGCCAACTTGTCTCTTTCTGTTATGCCCAAATTTTGCAACAATGTTTTTTTTTGGGGGGGAAAAAGTTAAAATATTAAGCTCAGTTTATTAATTATAAGTTTTTAATGGTGACTGTTTCCATGTAAAGACCAAAATTACTGTATGCATGTACATAAAAAATTAGTTTTGTTACTCTTTTACCAATTAATCACTTGGTTCACCTATGTATAAACGTACTGAAGTATTGTTCCTGTGATGCATCTCTCAAACTTTTTTGGTGTTATCTGATATATTTAAAAGTCATGAATCATAGTTCTTGTACTAAGTATTTCTTGTAAGTTGCAATTGTTATATTAAAAAATGTATTGCATTATTCCTCAATGATTGTTATATAACAGTTAAGACGTCAAAAAAAATGTTGATAATTTTGTTGTAAGAGGAAACAATGCAGATCTGATTAATTTTGGTTACTTATAAATTATACTTCAACTTTTTTGTCAAATAATTAGACATCAGAATTCAAAGTCTATCTTTGAATGTTGTCATTTTTTTGAAAACATGGCGAAATGGTTTTCAAATTATCTGCTTATTGTGGTATATGGGGAATCTTGATTGTAAAAATTTTGGGTAAACTATAATATATAAGTACCAAATTTTTTATTTTTCTCTTTAAATGGAAAAATTTGATATGTGACATATGCTGGCTGCCAAATATGTATTTAGCATGATTCTACAATCTAAAAAAAGGGTTAAATGTAGATTTTATTAGTTCCTTTCTGCATTTAAATGAACAATGGATTTTAAAACTGTTAGATGATTATAACATATTTTGAGTATTATGTGATGACACTATATAAGGGGTTTTAGAAAAAAGTTCTGAATTTTCTAGTATTTATATTTTTTTTTTTTTTGCCAACTTGTCCTTGATTGTATTCAAATTTGATAAAAAAAATGCAAGGAAAAGTATTAACAATTTTGTTGGTTTATTAATTATAATTTTTTTAATTTTAGCTATTCACATGTAAATCAAAAAAAAGGGGGACCACCAACAAGGTGGCTGGATAAATTTTAAAATAATCTTAAGGGAATTGGGAAAAACCCATGAAAGTCTGTTGTGCCCGGGTGGGAAGATGGAGAAAGGCGGTGACAGCCTAGGCCAGCAATAGGCTGAGTTTTTAGAAGTTTCCATGTACAGAATAAAATTAAATGTGTTTACATTTAAAAAAAAAAGGGGGGAACTTTGACTTTTTTTTGTTTTTTTTACTCTTTTAAAGGTAATTTTTTGTATAAATAGTATTTTGTTCCTGGTGATGTTTGAGTTTTTTTTTTTTCAGTGTTATATCTTAAGATATTTAAAAATCATGAATCATTAGTTTTGAAACTGTGTTCTTCCTTGTAATCTTCGTTTTCAATTGTTGGCTAAAAAAAGTGTACAGTATAATTCCTCAATGATAACTTTGAATTTGGGGGGAGGGTTTTTCTATTTGATGTTGCTGAAAAACTTGAACTCATAGAAACTTTGATTCTAGGAAGGAAAATTCGGGGTTATTTTTCTTCTGGACTTTTATTTTTTATGAATGCCATTTATTCTGAAAACTAGATTTTGTCATTTTTATTTAAAAAAATTAATACCCTTGGGGCCCCAATGAAGTTGAAGGGACCCAAAAAGTTCACTAGTATTTTCCCCCTAGATCTTGGAGTGAGTAAAGTAATGTCTGCTATTGATATAGTTTTTCCCCTTTGCCCCTTTTTGTGAGAATATGAATTTTTACACTTGCCTACTGTGGGTGAAATTTTTTTTTATTTGACTGTGGTTCATTTTAATTTTTCTTTGTTAGTAGGGAAAGAATTATAAAATTCTTAAAATTTTTGTGTTTCCCCAGATGAAATAGTTGTGCTTATAGAATTTGAAATGACTGGGGGTAGAAAAATGTCTGAAAATGATGGAAAAAAAAAAATTAAATTATAAAAAATTAGTCCTTTAACTTAATTCAAAATAAAAATCATAGTTCTGCATCATAATAAGACTAATTTCATCTTGCCCGATGGTCATGGTGAAAAAAGTGAAAATAATAAGTCAGGAAGGTACTCAAAACAAAATTTGTGCCCACACAGGACCAGAAACTTTTGCTAGTTCAATTTTGCTACCTGATGCTTTTTAGATTTACTTTCGTAAAATTTCAAGAAGTTCCCACTTAAATAAAAAGGATTTTTTTTTTTAAAAAAATGCAAGAAAAAAAACATAATTGCTTTACAAAATTTTTTTTCAAAATACCATTTGAAACTTCAATAGATGACTGCCCCTTTTTTTGAATACTCCCCCTTCATTTGACAATTTTGAAAAGTTTTTAAAAAGTTCAAATATTAAAAAGAAAAAATATTTGTCTTAAAAATTTTTTCTTATAATTGAACATTATTAGCTTAAATTTTAAAAAATATTTAAAGAACCATTTATATCTTTAAAAAAAGTGTCCCTTCATGGACATTTGAAGTACAAGTGAAGGAATTTAAAAAATTTAGCTGAATTTATACTTTTAAATGTATTTAATTTTTCTTTACTCTATCCCTTTCGGGACGGACATTTAAAAAAAAAAAAAATATTAAAATTTTTTTCCCCAATTTTTTTAAAAAGAATAAAAAAACAATGTAAAAACGAAGGAAAATTGCAAATGGATGCTTTGAATGTTCCTTATATAAATGTTGTTGTCCTGCCTGAAGTTTTAATTTAATGCAAATGTTTTTAAAGGGGGAAATACTATCATGGAAGTTTTAATGTTTTTGTAAAAGTGTTCTGTAACTTTCAATTTTTTTTGCAAATTCTAAACTGATCCAAGTAGATTATTTTATAGATAAATTTTTTTTTGAATGCATTTAAATCATCTAAAGAAAGCTAGTCAATAATTTGGTAGAAAAGTCATTACAAAAATTTTGCCAGAAACAGGGTGTATGGTATCAAATTAGTTCTTTTTGCAAGGGAAAGAACAAAGGGTTTTTAAACGTTATGCTTATAACTTATTGTTATTTTATGTGATGCCCGACAGATTATGAGAACAATTTTGTTATCTCTATTATATTTTTGATCTTTTTTTCATTCCAAATTGTTTTTTTTTTTATGCTCAAAATTTAAAAAACGTTTTAACATGCTGTTGTTGTGCTTAAACGGTAATACCTTTATGGAAGTTCTAGTTATTTTTTTAAAAGGGGTTTAATAATTTTTAGTTGTTTTTAGAACTGAACTCGCTACAAAAAAGATTTTTTTGCACATGAAAATGTTGATATTAAATCTATTCACTAGGTCCTGCAAATAAATACATGTTTTCTCCCCCAAAAAGTTAAAAAAAAGTAGTGTACCATTTAAATGAATTCCCCTGTGCAATTGAATGAACAATGGTTTTGAAACTGTTCGATGATTATAACTTTTGTTGAGTTTTACATGATGACCTTTTTTGACAGATTATGAGAACAGTCTTGTGATCTAATATTATGTGGTCTTTTTTCAATGGGAACTTGTTTTTTTTCTGTTATGCCCAAATTTTGCAACAATGTTTTTTTGGGAGGGAAAAAAAAATTAAGAATATTAAGCTCGTTTATTAATTATAAGTTTTAATGGTTACTGTTTCCATGTAAAAAACCAAAATTACTGTATGCATGTACATAAAAAAATTTGTTTTGTTACTCTTTTTCCAATTAATCATTGGTTCATATGTATAAAGATTCGAATATTGTTCCTGTGATCCTCTCAAACTTTTTGGTTTTTTCTGAGATATTTAAAAATCATGAATCATAGTTCTTGTACTAAATTTTTGCAAGTTGCAATTGCCATATATAAGTGTATTATTATTCCTCAATGATTAGTTATATAATAGCGACGGCGCGAAACAAAATGTTGATAATTTTGTTAGTATGAGAGGTTAAACAATGCAGATCTGATAAATCTTGGTTACTTATGAATTATACTGTCAACTAATTTTGTCAAATAATGAGACATCAGCAATTCAAAGTCTATCTTTGAATGTTGTCATTATTTTGTTAAAACGGAAATGGTTTTAATATTATCGCTTATTGTGGTATTTGGGGGCATCTTTATTGAAAAAATTTGGTAAACTATAATATAAAGTACCAAATCTTATTTTTTTTACTTGAAGGAGGAAGTACATATGACTGGCTGCCAAATGTATTTGCATGATTCTCAAAATTTGCCTAAAGCTTAAATGTCAGATTTTATTAGTTCCTCTTCTGCATTTAAAATGAACAATGGATTTTGAACGTTTTATGATTATAACATATTGAGTATTTGAAAGACATTTAAGGCAATTCTGAGAACATGTTAAAAACCAAAACATTTATGTACATAAAAAATTAGTTTTGTTACTCTTTTACCAATTAATCACTTGGTTCACACCTGTGTATAAACATACTGAAGTATTGTCCCTGTGATGTATCTCTCAAACTTTTTTGATGTTATCTGAGATATTTAAAAGTCATGAATCATAGTTCTTGTACTAAGTATTTCTTGCAAGTTTCAATTGCCATATATAAAAAAAATGTATTGCATTATTCCTCAATGATTAGTTATATAATAGCGACGGACGGTCTGAAACAAAATGTTGATAATTTTGTTAGTATGAGAGGTTAAACAATGCAGATCTGATAAATCTTGGTTACTTATGAATTATACTGTCAAATAATGAGACATCAGCAATTCAAAGTCTATCTTTGAATGTTGTCATTATTTTGTTCGAACATGAGCGGAAATGGTTTTCAATATTATCTGCTTATTGTGGTATTTGGGGACATCTTGATTGTAACAAATTTGGTAAACTAATATATATAAGTACCAAATCTTATTTTGTGACATATGACTGGCTGCCAAATATGTATTTAGCATGATTCTACAATCAAGCCTAAAGTGGTTAAATGTACAGATTTTATTTGTTCCTCTTCTGCATTTAAATGAACAATGGATTTTGAAACTGTTAGATGATTATAACATATTATTGAGTATTATGTGATGACACTATATAAGGCAGATTCTGAGAACAGTTCATGAACTTTCTAGTATTTAGTATATTTTTTCTTTTTGCCAACTTGTCCTTCGATTGTATTCAAATTTAAGATGAAAAAAATGCAAGGGAAAAGTATTAACAATTTTTAAGTTGAGTTTATTAATTATAAGTTTTTAATTTTAGCTATTCACAAGTAAATCAAGAGTAAGGAAGACCACCAATAAGGTGGCTGGATAACGTTGAAAATAATCTTAAGGGTAATTGGAGTAAATCGATGAACGTCTGTTGTGCCGGATAGGGCTAGATGGAGAAGGCTGCGTGACAGCCTAGGCCAGCAATAGGCTGTAGTGCTTTAGAAGTTTCCATGTACAGAATAAAATTAAATGTGTTTACATGTACCCCAAAAATAAGGGAGAACTTTGACTTTTTTTAGTTTTGTTACTCTTCTACAAGGTAATTATTTTGTATAAATAGTAGTTATTGTTCCTGGTGATGTATCGAGTTCTCTCTTTTTCAGTGTTATATCTTAAGATACTCAAAAGTCATGAATCATTAGTTTTGAAACTGTGTTCTTCCTTGTAATCTTCAAGTTACAATTGTTGGCTAAAAAATGTGTACAGTATAATTCCTCAATGATTACTTTAAATGGTAGGAGGCCCCTTAGTGTCTTTTCGACTTCTGATGTTGCTGAATAACTTGTAACTCATAGAAACTTTGATTCTAGGAAGGAAAATTCTAGTTATTTTTCTTCTGTGACTTTTATTAGTTTATGAATGCCTATTTATTCTGAAAATTAGATTTGCTCATTTTTTATTTAAATAAATTAATACCCTTAAAATGCCCAATGAAGTCGAATGGACTCCAAAATGAAGTTCACTAGTATTTTCCACACCTCATGGACCTTGGAGTGAGTAAAGTAATGTCTGCTATTTAGATAGTAAATTTTCTGCCCTTCTCTTCCCTTTGTCCCTTTTGTAGAGAATATGAATACTTCTGTACACATGCCTACTGTTGGTGAAATTTTTTTAGTTATTTGACTGTCGGTTCATTTCAAATTTTCTTCGTTAGTCGTAGGAAGAATTATAAAATTCTTCGAAAAATGTGTTTCTCCAGATGAAATAGTTGTGCTTTTACGAGAGCTTTCGGTAAATGACTGGTGGTAGTAAATTGTCTGAAAATGATGGAAATAAAGAAATTATGAAATTAGCTCTTCATTTAACTTGAATTCAAAATAAAATCATCAGTTGCTGCATCATAATAAGACTAAATTTCATCTTGCTCCAGATGGTACACGGTGAAAAATGTGAAAATAATAAGTCAAGGAAGGTACTCAAAACAAAATGTTGTAAGTCAACCACAGGACCAGCAAACTTTGCTAGTATCAATTTTGCTACCTGATGCTTAATTTAGATTTACTCTTCAGTAAAAGACGCCTCAAGAAGTTACCACTTAAATAATAATGGATGTTTTTTTTAAAAAAATGCAAGTAAAAAAACATAATTGCTTTACAGAATTTTTTTCAAAATACCTATTTGAAACTTTCAATAGATGACTGTCCCTTTTGAATACTACTCCCTTCATTTGACAATTTTGAAAAGATTTTATAAATGCTTCAAATATTCAAAAGTAAAATATTTGTACTTACAAATTTTTCTCTTATAATTGAACATTACTTAGCTTAAATATTAAAATAGTTAAAGAACCATTTATATCATGTAAGAAAGTGTCCTCTTCATGAATGACATTACTGAAGTACAAGTGAATGGAATTAAAATTCTAGCTGAATTTATACTGTTAATGTATTTAAGTTTTCTTTACTCTATACTTCAGGACAAAAGGACATTTAAAAGAAAAAAAAATATTAGAATGTTTCCAATTTTTTAAAAAGAATAGCAAAACAATGTAAGAACTGAAGTGAAAATTGCAAATGGATGCTTTGCAATGTTCCTTATATAAATGTTGTTGTCCTGCCTGAAGTTTTAATTTAATGCAAATGTTTTTAAAGGGGGAAATACTATCATGGAAGTTTTAATGTTTTTGTAAAAGTGTTCTGTAACTTTCAATTTTTGCAAATTCTAAACTGATCCAAGTAGATTATTTTATAGATGAATATTTTTGAATGCACTTAATCATCTAAAGAAAGTTAGTCAATAATTTGGTAGCAAGTCATTACAAAAAATTTTGCCAAAAACAGGTAGTGTACTGGTATCAAATTGGTTCTTTTTGTGCAATGGAAAGAACAAATGGTTTGAAACTGTTCGATGATTATAACTTATTGTTGAGTTTTATGTGATGACCTTATTTGACAGATTATGAGAACAATGTGTTGCGATCTCTATTATATTTTTTGATCTATTTTTCATTGCCAAATTGTCTTTTGGTTATGCTCAAAATTTAGAATAATGTTTTAACATGCTGTTGTTGTGCTTAAAACGGGTAATACTATCGTATGGAAGTTCTATGTTATATTTGTGTAAAAGGGTTCAATAATTATTAGTTGTTTTTGCGAATGCTGAACTCACATACAAATAGATTTTTCTGCACATGAAAATGTTGATCATCTAAATAAGTCTATTCACTAGTGTCCTAGCAAATAAATACGATGTTTTCTCCCAAATAGTTAAAAATAAGTAGTGTACCAATTCTAAATTAGTTCCCTTTGTGCAATTGAATGAACAACTGTTTTGAAACTGTTCGATGATTATAACTTATTGTTGAGTTTTACATGATGACCTTATTTGACAGATTATGAGAACAGTCTTGTGATCTCGATTATATTATGTGGTCTATTTTTTTCATATTGCCAACTTGTCTCTTTCTGTTATGCCCAAATTTTGCAACAATGTTTTGTGGGAGGGAAAAAAAGTTAAGAATATTAAGCTCAGTTTATTAATTATAAGTTTTTAATGGTGACTGTTTCCATGTAAAAACTAAAATTACTGTATGCATGTACATAAAAAATTAGTTTTGTTGCTCTTTTACCAATTAATCACTTGGTTCACCTATGTATAAACGTACTGAAGTATTGTTCCTGTGATGCATCTCTCAAACTTTTTTGGTGTTATCTGAGATATTTAAAAGTCATGAATCATAGTTCTTGTACTAAGTATTTCTTGCAAGTTGCAATTGCCATATATAAAAAATGTATTGCATTATTCCTCAATGATTAGTTATATAATAGCGACGGACGGTCTGAAACAAAATGTTGATAATTTTGTTAGTATGAGAGGTTAAACAATGCAGATCTGATAAATCTTGGTTACTTATGAATTATACTGTCAACTAATTTTGTCAAATAATGAGACATCAGCAATTCAAAGTCTATCTTTGAATGTTGTCATTATTTTGTTCGAAAACGAGCGGAAATGGTTTTTAATATTATCTGCTTATTGTGGTATTTGGGGACATCTTGATTGTAACAAATTTGGTAAACTATAATATATAAGTACCAAATCTTATTTTTCTACTTGAATGGAGAAATTCGATATGTGACATATGACTGGCTGCCAAATATGTATTTAGCATGATTCTACAATCTAGCCAAAAACCCGTTAAATGTACGATTTTTATTATTTCCCTCTTCTGCATTTAAATGAACAATGGATTTTGAAACTGTTTGATGATTATAACATATTGAGTATTATGTAATGACATTATAAGGCAGATTCTGAGAACATGTAAAGACCAAAATTACTGTATGCATGTACATAAAAAATTAGTTTTGTTACTCTTTTACCAATTAATCACTTGGTTCACACCTGTGTATAAACATACTGAAGTATTGTCCCTGTGATGTATCTCTCAAACTTTTTTGATGTTATCTGAGATATTTAAAAGTCATGAATCATAGTTCTTGTACTAAGTATTTCTTGCAAGTTTCAATTGCCATATATAAAAAAAATGTATTGCATTATTCCTAAAGATTAGTTATATAATAGCGAGGCGGTCTGAAACAAAATGTTGATAATTTTGTTAGTATGAGGGGGTTAAACAATGCAGATCTGATAAATCTTGGTTATTTATGAATTATACTGTCAAATAATGAGACATCAGCAATTCAAAAGTCTATTTTTTGAATGTTGTCATTATTTTGTTCGAACATGGCGAAATGGTTTTCAATATTATCTGCTTATTGTGGTATTTGGGGACATCTTGATTGTAACAAATTTGCTAAACTATAATTCATAAGTATCAAATCTTATTTTGTGACTTATGACTGGATGCCAAATATGTATTTAGCATGATTCTACAATCTAGCCTAAAGCGGTTAAATGTACAAATTTTATTAGTTCCTCTTCTGCATTTAAATGAACAATGGATTTTGAAACTGTTAGATGATTATAACATATTATTGAGTATTATGTGATGACACTATATAAGGCAGATTCTGAGAACAGTTCATGAACATTCAAGTATTTAGTATATTTTTTCTTTTGCCAACTTGTCCTTGATTGTATTCAAATTTAAGATGAAAAAAATGCAAGGGAAAAGTATTAACAATTTTTAAGTTGGGTTTATTAATTATAAGTTTTTAATTTTAGCTATTCACAAGTAAATCAAGAGTAAGGAAGACCACCAATAAGGTGGCTGGATAACGTTGAAAATAATCTTAAGGGTAATTGGAGTAAACCGATGAAAGTCTGTTGTGCCGGATAGGGCTAGATGGAGAAGGCTGCGGACAGCCTAGGCCAGCAATAGGCTGTAGTGCTTTAGAAGTTTCCATGTACAGAATAAAATTAAATGTGTTTACATGTACCCCAAAAATAAGGGAGAACTTTGACTTTTTTTAGTTTTGTTACTCTTCTACAAGGTAATTACTTTTGTATAAATAGTAGTTATTGTTCCTGGTGATGTATCAAGTTCTCTCTTTTTCAGTGTTATATCTTAAGATACTCTTAAAAGACATGAATCATTAGTTTTCAAACTGTGTTCTTCCTTGTAATCTTCAAGTTACAATTGTTGGCTAAAAAATGTGTACAGTATAATTCCTCAATGATTACTTTAAATGGTAGGGAGGCCCCTTAGTGTCTTTTGACTTCTGATGTTGCTGAATAACTTGTAACTCATAGAAACTTTGATTCTAGGAAGGAAAATTCTAGTTATTTTTCTTCTGTGACTTTTATTAGTTTATGAATGCCTATTTATTCTGAAAACTAGATTTGCTCATTTTTTATTTAAATAAATTAATACCCTTAGAGGGCCCAATGAAGTTGAATGGACTCCAAAATGAAGTTCACTAGTATTTTCCACACCTCATGCATCTTGGAGTGAGTAAAGTAATGTCTGCTATTGATATAGTAAATTTTCTTCCCTTTGTCCCTTTTGTAGAGAATATGAATACTTCTGTACACTTGCCTACTGTGGGTGAAATTTTTTTAGTTATTTGACTGTCGGTTCATTTCGAATTTTCTTTGTTAGTCGTAGGAAGAATTATAAAATTCTTCGAAAAATGTGTGTTTCTCCAGATGAAATAGTTGTGCTTATAGGAGAGCTTTCGGTAAATGACTGGTGGTAGTAAAATGTCTGAAAATGATGGAAATAAAGAAATTAATTATGAAATTAGCTCTTCATTTAACTTGAATTCAAAATAAAATCATCAGTTGCTGCATCATAATAAGACTAATTTCATCTTGCTCCAGATGGTACATGGTGAAAAATGTGAAAATAATAAGTCAAGGGGAAAGGGACTCAAAACAAAATGTTGTAAGTCAACCACAGGACCAGCAAACTTTGCTAGTATCAATTTTGCTACCTGATGCTTAATTTGATTTACTCTTCGAAAAAACCCCTCAAGTTACCACTTAAATAATAATGGATGTTTTTTTAAAAAATGCAAAAAAACAAAATTGCTTTACAAATTTTTTTAAAAAATACCTATTTGAAACTTTCTAGATGACTGCCCCTTTTAATACTACCCCCCATTTGACAATTTTAAAAAAGATTTTATAAATGCTTCAAATATTAAAAAGAAAAATATTTGTACTTAAAAATTTTTTCTTTATAATTGAACATTACTTGCTTAAATATTAAAATATTTAAAAGAACCATTTATATCATGTAAGAAAGTTCCCTTCATGAATGACATTACTGAAGTACAATGAATGGAAAAAAAATTTGCTAATTTTATACTGTTAATTTTTTGTTTAAGTTTTTTTGCTCTATACTTCGGAAAAAAGGACTTTTTAAAAAAAAAAAAAATATTAGAATTTTTCCCAAATTTTTTAAAAAAAGAATAGCAAAACAATGTAAGAACTAAAGTGAAATTGCAAATGGATGCTTTGAATGTTCTATATAAAAGTTGTTGTCCTGCCTGAAGTTTTTAAATTTAATGCAAATGTTTTTAAAGGGGGAAATACTATCATGGAAATTTTTAAAGTTTTTGTAAAAGTGTTCTGTAACTTTTCAGTTTTTTTCAAATTCTAAACTGATCCAAGTAGATTATTTTTAGATGAATATTTTGAATGCACTTAATCATCTAAAGAAAGTTAAATAATAATTTTGGGAGCAAGTCATTACAAAAAATTTTAAAAAAGGTGTGTACTGGTATCAAATTGGTTCTTTTTTTTTCAATGGAAAAAACAAATGGTTTAAACTTTCGATGATTATAACTATTGTTGAGTTTTTTTGTGATGACCTTATTTGACAGATTAAGAACAATGTGTTCTCTCTATTTTATTTTTTGATCTTTTTTTATTGCCTTTTCTTTTGGTTATGCTCAAAATTTAGAATAATGTTTTAAAGTGTTGTTGTGCTTAAACGGGGAATCATCTATGGAAGTTCTATGTTATATTTGTGTAAAAAGGGGTTTAATAATTTTTATTGTTTTCGAATGCTGAACTCACATACAAATGATTTTTTTTGCACATGAAAATGTTGATCATCTAAATAAGTCTATTCATAGTGTCAAAATAAAAATCATGTTTTCTCCCAAATAGTTAAAAAAAAAGTAGGTACCAATTCTAAATTTGCCCCTTTTTTCAATTGAATGAACAACTGGTTTTGAAACTGTTCGATGATTATAACTTATTGTTGAGTTTTACATGATGACCTTATTTGACAGATTATGAGAACAGTCTTGTGATCTCGATTATATTATGTGGTCTATTTTTCGTATTGCCAACTTGTCTCTTTCTGTTATGCCCAAATTTTGCAACAATGTTTTGTGGGAGGGAAAAAAAGTTAAGAATATTAAGCTCAGTTTATTAATTATAAGTTTTTAATAGTGACTGTTTCCATGTAAAGACCAAAATTACTGTATGCATGTACATAAAAAAATTAGTTTTGTTACTCTTTTACCAATTAATCACTTGGTTCACCTGTGTATAAACGTACTGAAGTATTGTTCCTGTGATGCATCTCTCTCAAACTTTTTTGGTGTTATCTGAGATATTTAAAAGTCATGAATCAGTTCTTGTACTAAGTATTTCTTGCAATTGCCATATATAAAAAAAAAGTATTGCATTATTCCTCAATGATTAGTTATATAATAGCGACGGACGGTCTAAAACAAAATGTTGATAATTTTGTTAGTATGAGAGGTTAAACAATGCAGATCTGATAAATCTTGGTTACTTATGAATTATACTGTCAACTAATTTTGTCAAATAATGAGACATCAGCAATTCAAAGTCTATCTTTGAATGTTGTCATTATTTTGTTCGAACACGAGCGGAAATGGTTTTCAATATTATCTGCTTATTGTGGTATTTGGGGACATCTTGATTGTAACAAATTTGGTAATCTATAATATATAAGTACCAAATCTTATTTTTCTACTCGATAAAAACAAATTCGATATGTGACATATGACTGGCTGCCAAATATGTATTTAGCATGATTCTACAATCTAGCCTTAAAGCGGTTAAATGTACAGATTTTATTAGTTCCTCTTCTGCATTTAAATGAACAATGGATTTTGAAACTGTTTGATGATTATAACATATTATTGAGTATTATGTGATGACACTATAAGGCAGATTCTGAGAACAGTTCATGAACTTTCTAGTATTTAGTATATTTTTTCTTTTTGCCAACTTGTCCTTCGATTGTATTCAAATTTAAAATTTGAAAAATGCAAGGGAAAAGTATTAACAATTTTTAAGTTGGGTTTATTAACTATAAGTTTTTAATTTTAGCTATTCACATGTAAATCAAAAGAAAGGAAGACCACCAGTAAGGTGGCTGGATAACGTTGAAAATAATTCAAGGGTAATTGGACTAAATTGATGGAAGTCTGTTGTGCTTTAGGTCAGTGGGAGAAGACTGCGTGACAGCCTAGGCCAGCAACTGGCTCTACTGCTTTAGAAGTTCCCATGTACGGAATAAAATTAAATGTGTGTACATGTACTCCAAAAATAAGGGAGAACATTTTTTAGTTTTAATACTCTTCAAGTTAATTACCTTTGTTTTAATGTACTTTAGTATGTATTGTTCCTGGTGATGTATCGAGTTCTTTTTCAGTGTAAAATCTGAGATATTAGAAAGTCATGAATCTGTAGTTTTCAAACTGTACTTCCTTATAATCTTCAAGCTACAATTGTTAGCTGAAAAATGTGTACAGTAAAATTCCTCAATGATTACTTTAAACTCTAGGACGCCCGGTGTAGTCTTTTCGACTTCTGTTGCTGAATAACTTGTAACTCGTACAAATTTTGATTCTAGTTATTTACTTCCTTGCCTTTTTATAGTTTATGTATGCCTATTTATTCTAAAAATTATAAAATTAATTGCTCATTTTATAATCTAAATAAGTCAGTATCCCTAGGAAGCTGAGTGGTAATGTATAGCGCTTCCACGCCACAGGTCCGGGTTCAAATTCCGGGTGGTGCAAGGTCGACTCAGCCTTTTATCCCTTCATTGGGTCAATAAATAAGACCAAGTTTGCTTGGCAATTGAACGCTGGGGGTTTCGCATCAGACTGACTACTTGACAGAAACATCTGCATGTGCATCCCAATGTCTGAGGTCATGTAAACTGAGATGGTCACATTAAGCCATCATGGGCTGTTGCGCCACTGATTTCAGTTCAATACCCCTAGAGCACCCAATGGAGTCGAATTGTTTCTGAAGTGAAATTCCCAGGTATTCTTTATGCCTCATGATGTTGGATTGAGTAAAGTAATGTCAGTTCTTAAGTTAACCTGATGTATTGGTGTATTTTATATCTTCATAATGAAGTACATTGTCTCTAATATACAGTTCAGATAAAGTTTGAAGTATTTTAGCAACAAGCATTGGCTGTGTTAAAAGAAAAAATGACTAATCTGGTGATGGATTTTGTAAAAATGAACCTTTATATATATTCGGCATTTTTTCAACTTCCATTTCCTTGATTTAACCGAGACATTTACTAAATTAACCTCGAAATTTTTTCTTTTTCTCTAAAAGAAAAAGAAAGAAGGATATAGAAAGATTGGTAGATATATATGGATGCACACTTTTCAAGGACCGATGGCAACACAATTTAATAATTTTGTTCCATTGTCCTGATCAGGGTTAACGATTTCCCATTTCCAGATTTGGCGACTGAAAGATTAAGTTGACTCTAAAGCGAAAATGCTCATGGTAAATACAACAAACAAAAAAGTTATTTGTGTGAAAAAAGGAAGTATGAGTTCACTGTTCCTACACTTAGCAAACCAGGCCGTATCGACTCACTGATATGCCAATGGGTATTCCAGATTCTAAAAAAATGACGCTTTTAAGATTAATACGTCAATGAATAAAATAGTTTAAAAACTAAAAAAACATGCTTTTATTGTAGATCAAAATGAAAAATAAATTATACTTTAAAAAACTAAAAAAACATGCTTTTATAGTTAATTGAACTAAAAAGTAAGAAATAATTCTTAATATAAGAATAAAATGATTAATGAGAAAATTTATGTCATTGTGGTAAAAGCATGGGGTGCTTTGTATTACATTTTTATACACTAATTCTGCATTTCAGAAGAGAACTAGTAAGAAATTATAACAGTTGACATCGAGCACACACACCCCACGCTTTTACCACAATGACATTAATTTTCTTGTTAAGCATTTTTCTTATATAAAGAATTTTTTTATTTTTACTTTTTAGTTCGATTGAGTATAAAAGCATGTTTTTTTAAAACTAATTTATTTAATCCCTTTCTAGACCATTTTTGCTCACATCCAAAACTAATTTACAAATGATTTTATAACATTTTAACGATGTTGTTTTTCTAAACAAAGTCTAGTATTCAATTTAATTCATATATCTAAATCAAAAGTTCCACAAAATCCATTCTTAATTTCATTATTTTTCATATTTTAGAATTCTATTGAATCTCAAGTATATTTTAAATTTCTTTGCTAAATCGAACTTTATGAAAGATGCCAAAAAAAAAAAGCAAAGTTCTAGTTTAATTTTCTTTCTCAATGTAGCGTAAATCCTTAATCTTCTGAATTACTCGTTGGGGATTGTTAATTTCAGTAATATAGAAATATCCTAATATACTACCTCATTGCTTTATACCAAAACAAATAAGCTTGACTATCAATTGGTTCATCTTGTATATAACGAGCACTTTAAACACAAAAAGATCGAAACTTACGGGTTCACGTTATAAGCCGGGTATAAAAATGACAGCTTTAAAATATGAAAGAAGAAAGGAACGTAAAAAAAATTAGACTTCTACATATATCGAAATACTATTTATTTAAAAGAAATGACACATCTTATGGTCTCAGAGTTGTAGTTTTAGAAGTATACAATTTTTTCAAAAGCCTGGGATAATACTTCGAATAAATGACGTCAGAACAAAGTTCATTGCATACGTACATTCCAGACTTCGTAAAAAAAAAAGAGTGCGTGTTATACGGCGAATATACCTAAAAATTAAAAGAATACTGCTGGAAAGTATAGGTGAGCGCATTATACTCCGGATTTTACGGTAACCCACTTGCTCTATTACACAAATTGTACAAAATAATTAAAACATTTTTAACTTCTAAATTTGGATTTGTTTTGAATAACTTGTCTTTGTGTCTATTTATTGTTGGGATTCTTGTATTTCCAAAGTGTAAATTTTTTTTTAATATAACAATTTTTCGTCATTCATTATACAAGAAACAAAGGTTATCAGACTGAGAACGACTAGTTGATGTATACATCTAAATCTAAACTGTCATCCATCTAGATGTACCTGCGGTTCATTGGCTGTAGCAAAGATTGTTGGAATAAATGTAAGTTTCAGAGGGAGGACACTTGGGTCAAAGTACTGTTAATAGGCATGGATTGCATCCATCACTAAGCAGTGGTGACCATGTGTGGTGTACGAAAACGAAAATTCAAGAACTACAAAATCAATGCGTTTCCAATCCAATGTTTACTATGGGGACGTTGACCCCACTGTTTATACGAAGAAAACGCGACACTCTCTCCTAAACAACAATACGTGGACTGCCACTGGCGAGGCTTTTACAGTAACCTTCTTGGCATATTGGCGCTCCCAACGAAACGGAGCTCGCGCCAACAACCCACCGGGCCTTGAAATATACATTTCAAACCAATAATACATTTACATAAATTTTGTACAGAGGGTACAAAACAACATACATAGTAAGAACTAAAATAACAGTAAAAAGTATAAGAATTAAAATTACAATCGAAATCAAAGCAATAGTAATCCTTACAGTACAATCAATAATCAAAAGAAATAAAAATAATTTTTTCAATATTTACATTACACAATAAGTAAAATAGCAATTTTTGAAATACGTCTTTAACAAAGTTACCATTTGCTAATTTTAATTGAACAACTAATTTTGCCATCAGTACCTGGGTACGTTTGGACAATTGTTCCTATGATACAATGAGCTATGGGAAGATTATCTTCCTTTAACAATACAACAGTATTAATTTTTACATTAGATTGATCAAATTGCCATTTACTACGGGCTTGCAGATTATTCAGATAATCTTTTTTCCATGATATCCGAATATTTTGTACAGTTTTAGTAATTTTTCTATATTTATCAAGTTCATTAGTATTGACAGAACATAAAACTGGTTCAACAATAGCATTAAGTGCACGCCCGATGAGAAAGTGACCAGGAGTAAGAACTTCAAAGTTTTCAGCTGAAAGTAGAATAAGAGCTCTAGAATTGAGAATTCCCTCTATTTGAACAGTTAATGTCAGGAATTCTTCAGTAGTCAAAGCTAACTTACCAATAATTCTTTTTGCATGAAATTTAAGACTTCGCGACTCCAGCTTCCGAAATTGGGAAATTTAAGAGGTATAAATTTCCAATATACTCCTTCCGTTACTATAAAACTAAAAACTTTCTCATCTGGTTGCATTACAAGATTGTGCAATTTTCTTAAGCCTTTAGAGGCTTTAACAAAGTTTGTGGCATTATCAGAAATTATATTTGCATATTTACTACGACGAGAGAAAAAAACGTTTTAATGTAGCAATGAAAGCATCTGAATTTTAACTCGGTTACAATTTCTAAGTGAATCGCACAAGTTGTGAGACACAAACTCAGCAACATAAATTTTATTTAAAATCCCTTTACGTTGATTTTTAAATTTAACAAAAAAGGGTCCACAGAAATCTATTCTGGTACGGAAAAAGGAAATGTTTCCGTTACTCTTTCTTTAGGCAAACTACCCATGATTTGACTGGTTAAAATTGGTTTGTTCTTGAAACAAATTACGCAAGATTTGTCTACACTGATTTCTGCCGTTAATAGGCCAAAATTGCTGCCTTACAAGATGAAATAGAGTATTTGGCCCTACGTGCAAGAATTTTTTATGAAAATAATCTAAGGTTAATAAAGTAAGTTTATGGCCTTTTGGTAATATAGGATGTTTAGCATTCTCACTTAATTCAGAATTAATTAATCTACCTCCAACTCGCAAAATTTGATTTTCATCTAAAAAGGGTTTAAAGATTTAACTTACTTTGCGGTGGTATATTACCCAATCTTAAAACTTTTAATTCTGCATTGAATTCCTGAGTTTGAGCCTGTCGTACTAAAGCATCACGAGCATGTTTTAGTTCTCTGCTAGTTAAAAAGATATCTACATTCTTTTTTTGTAGCTTCTGCAGGAATCTAAACAAAATTCTAATTAAGTTCATACAGTTATTAGAAAGTTTATAAAAGTCATCACACACACACACAGAAAAGTCAATAGGTGTTGATTGGACAAAAGTGTTCATAATAGGCTTTAGTTCCTTTATATAAACAGGATCAGTGTTCGAACAGTCCCAATTCAAAAAATCAACATCCCTATGAAGAACCTGGACCACACCACCAAATGTTATTTCCATTCAGATCATCTACAGACAGACCTCTTGTGTGATAATGGATCAGCTGGGTTGTCTTTCGAATTGATGTGATGCCATTCAAATGTGCTGGTAAGATCTGTTATTTGAATCACTTTATTTGCAACAAAACATTTTAAACGATGGGGCTGGGTCCTTATCCTGATAGCACAATAGTAGAATCTGTATACAGGTGCACTGCATCGATAGTCATTTGCAGTACCTCTAAAACCTTGTTTACAAGTTTCGACAATAATACAGCTCCTAAAAGTTCTAAGCGTGGAAGTGTAACACATTTTACAGGTGCTACTCTCGATTTGCTGCATAACAAATGAACACTAAAATTTCCAAAACAATATTTGCAAAAAACATTAACACACAAGCGCCATATGCTTGTTCCGATGAGTCGTGAGTATCCATGAATTTCTATTAGTGTATTATTCTTTTGAATGATGCAAAGAGGAATGTTCAAGTGCTCGATATTTTGTAAATTACGAATGAAGTTTTTAAATTAACTTTTCTTTATCAGGAACTACTGCATCTCAAGAAAGTTCTAGCAACTGTAATTTCTGCATGAATACTTTAGCCTTTACTATGATAGGACCAACTAGACCTAAAGCAGGGGTGTCCAATCCAAATGACCTTGCGGACCACTTCGGAAAAACATAATCTCGCGGGCCGCACATAAAAATATGTACCTTTATATCAGATTTGGAAAAAAAATATATTGGAGTGAAAATTTAAAACAGAATGAATTATTATAATTGTTTTCATTACTTTTCATGTATACAAACAGATAATATAATAATGTTTATATATAATACAATGATCAAATAATGTTTAAAATATTAGTTGCCATTTTCTTGAAAATTACGGTGTTCCTATGGAATTGATCTTTCGTTACTCATTGTTGAAATATGATAGTGCTGTCATTCGCAAACGATTAAGTATACATTGTCCTTTATCTTAACCATCCTGAATATTTTTTTTAACTTTAAAAAACATCTTTGATTGCCTCCTGCTTTTTAGGTACTCCAAATAAGAAAGGAGGAGGAGAAACGAAAGTCGCACACGCAGAGAATCATGTACCATCCATAGTAAAGGATATGCATAATGCAATTCGAAATTTATTAAAAAAGTAATTTACTATAGTAAAATCAAATGTAACTGTTTGATAAACTATATAAATCTATTTTAATCTAAATGATATTTCTATTATCAAAAAGGATTTATTTTAAAACAAGAACAGGTAGATTGTACAAATACATTGTAGATATATCTTTATATATAAAAATCTTCTGTGCGTGTGTTTGTGATTGAATTCCTCCTAAACGGCTGGACCGATTTTGATGACATTTTTTTGTGTGGGTTCAAGTGGATTCGAGAATGGTTTAGATTCACAATTCGGTCCAGTATCACAATTAGTTAAAACGATATTAATTAAAAACGTTAAAGCGCATTATTGTTTTACCCCTGTGGGCTGTTTATTCTGCTAATGCGCGGCAAAGAAAAAGAAAAAAAAAAGAAATCAGAGGGGAGAATTTTTTCCGATATTTTCGCCATTTTTAAAATTGCAATCTAATTTTTCTATCAAAATCGGACAAAAAATAATTACAGAATCTGAAAGATTATTCATTTCGCCACGATACGGCATATATCTTTATACATATAGTTCTGTGCGTTTGTATGTGACTGAAATCCTCCTAAACGGCTAGGCCGATTTGGATGATATTTTTTGTATGGATTCAAGTTGATTCGAGAATGGTTTAGATTCACAATTCAGACCGATTCGCAATTAGTTAAAAATGCGCCAAAATTATGTAAGGGCGCGCGATTGTGTATAAAAAAAAATCATGGGCAATATTCTTGAGGCCACTATTTTGAGCGGCAAACTTCAAGGTGAAGTTGCACTTCTACCACAGATCCCAAAGATTCTTTCAGACTCACCTACCCATTCAAATGTTTGCAATTTCCAATTCACTTGATATTTGCTATGTCCATTATTAAGTCACAAAGTCAAACAATAACAATTTGTGGCTTAGACTTAGAAAACCATTTTCGCACGGCCAATTATATGTTGCATGTCTGAGGTTTGGCAAACCATCGCATATGTTTGCTTATTCCCCTCAAAGATTAACCAAAAACATTGTACATTCAATGGCATTACGATAAATTTATTTTTTGTGCTTTAAAAAAATATATCTGTTATGAAAATAGCTCGAGTTTGTCTTTTTTACCCTTTAATCAAAACAAGTTTTAAGTTTCTATTCAGAATAGCTTCTATATTCAACATAGTTCATAGTAAATACTTACTCATACGCAATCAATAGGTCGAATTGTAGTAACTGTACATGTAAGCACAAAGTTAAAATAACCTTGCTTTAAAAAAATTACTGTTAGAGGCTTAAATACACATATTAATAATACTTTATTTTATGAAAAAGAATATTTTTATACACTAATAATGACTAACCACTTCAGAAACGTTGATTCTGCTTTTTTCCATGAAAAAAAGGGGGTATCGCAAAGTAAAAAAAATATAAGGTAACCCTAGATTACATCACGAGACTTTGTGACTGCATACGGGTTCTGTCATATTCTCCGTTAGATAAGTGTGATCAGAGATTGTGTGGTTGTTTAGGGGGGGGGGGAGATCCTTTTCGTTGGAATGAGAAAAAGTGCTGACCGTTCATTTCTAGAAGGAAACTGTCAAGTGACCTTGAGATCAGCTGAAAGTTAGTTCCTGCTTAAATTTTGGAATGGCAAGGTGGGGAAACGCATGAACAGGACAGCTGTGGAATGTAGGGAGAGGGGATTGGAATCTATTTTGGGCTCTGACAATGGGGTTATTGTGAAGCAGTGGTCTTCAAACTTTTTCTACTCACAGAACCCCTAGAACAAGGGTGGCCAACCTTTTGGGGAAGAGTGCCACTATTTGATAAAAAATAATTATGAGTGCCGCTTCCAACATTTCCATCAAACAAATATGGAAAAGTAAAAAAAATGTTACTTATAGGCTTATTATGGAACTTTTACGCAAATTACACATCTTTTTTTAAAATTCTATTCTATGTAGTAGTAGAAATTTAAAAATAAGATCAAGTATACAAAATTTTAGATTTTATTGTTAATAAACTTTTTGCAGGTTCAATTCAGTTAAGT
>BMAV01020994.1:152591-196240 GCA_019973955.1 Trichonephila inaurata madagascariensis | reverse complement strand
TTTATAAATTCAAGTCCTGTCCTTTAAAAATCGAAAAGTGAGGGATTTTTTAATACAATCGAACACTTAATGATAAAATATCAATAATTTTTACATAAGCAACATACAACATCATATTTTAAGATATAATTTTTTTAGTAATAAAAATATTTATTTATGTCATAGTTTTGATTTTTAAGATCTTTTTAATTCCGTTGTTATCAATGATATTATTAAGGTAATTTTAGAAAATCACAGTAATTATATATATTTTTTAATAATTGCACATTGTGTCAGAAGTCAGAAGAAGTTGATCCCACTTTGTACTAAGAATTCCATTTTAGACGACATAAACTGGTTAGGGAAGCAACTAAAGACAAAAAAAAGTATCTGGTGTCTCCCTCTTGGCCCCTCCATAATAGAGAGGGAAAGGAAAGAAGCCCAATCTATGGTTTTTACGACTGCTTGACCCCCGTTTGCCCTTCTTCCCTGCTCAAAGACGAATATTGCTCATCGTACATTATGCAAGAAAAAACTTGTGCATTCTGTTTAAATAAGTATCTGTTCTATAGAAATTCTATATAAATTTAGATCTGAGAACTCTAGCTAGTTTTTTAAGACACAAGTTAATATTTTAAAAATGTTCATATTTCTTCCAGGTTTCCAAATTTAAAAATATTCATGCTTTTTCTCGGATTATCTATAAGAACAAATATTAAAATTTAACAAGGAAACAGGTTTTCAATTTCATACCAACTTAAGGAAGCGTAATAAAAAGGAAGATTAATTTGTGTGTGGAAATTAATTCGATGAATATAATATAGTCGGCCCTCCATTTTACGAACCTCTATCTTGCGAATTTCTCTATTTCGCGAACTTTTTCCTGGAACCAAGAACATTTTATGATTTTCTTCGTCAAATAACCTCCAAATAGCTAAGTGCATTTTCCATTTATCGAACTTTTTCTCTTGGGATTCGATTTTTTTTCTCTCTGTTTTTGAAATATTTTTGGACCTTCGTGTGATGAAATGTGCAAGTAAAATCATTTGAAACGATTAGACTTGAATTGTGTGAAAAAATTACGCCTAATGAGGTATTTCGTGCACTGCAAAGATGCGAGGAATAAGAGAAAACATTTTTTTTTAAACCAAAAAACTCAAACAAAATTAATAGACTTAACCAGAAGTTAAATTGAAGGACACGCATTCTTAAATACTGGTAATAAAATATATGCATGTTTAAAATTACTTGTAGGCTTAAAATTGGAAAACGTTATTAAAATTTTCGTTAATCATAATACAAAAGTACTTTTTTAAAGTTGGAAATATATACTGTGTATTTCTTGACAAAGTTGTTTTTTTCCCCTGCTTTCCTAGCCGAATTCTTTTTGATAGGTAAGATATGTAAAATAAATAGATATTAGCTTACAAAAAAGAAGGTGTGTGAACAATTAATTTTATAATAATGTATAGTTATGTGAATTTAAAATTTGTTTTAAGTGGTTTTTAAACTATATTGAAAGATAAATCACCATTTTAAGAAATTTTCCAACTAACGAACTTTATTTCAGGTTTAGCGACGACTGTAATTTAGTGAAATTTTTGTCATATTTTCATGTGTATCGGAAATAATAACATTAATTTGTGAAACAAGAAATAGATGTGTTTGAAAACAGACTTATACAAACTAATTGTGAAAATATTGCTCTAGTTCAGGGATGGCGAACCAGTGGCACGCGTGCCATGAATTTCACGTGACACAATATTTTGGGCACGTCAGCGATCAAAATGGTTTGCATTTTATTTCAAAATAACAAAGTTCTCTATGAAGTATTACGAACAAACTCGAGTGATCGGTAGCGGGGTGGCCGTGGCACCTTCGTTTGTTATTGTCTTGCCTTAGTTACGTCGTGGGCTACAATTGCTTAAGATGCAAAATTTGTCTACGTAAAGCAAACTCAATTTCGTTGACTCAACTGTATTTTAAAGTTTATTTGTGTTATATTTACGATTTTTAACTGTAATTTAACATGGATAGTTCAGTAAAAGAATAAAAAGTGCAAGATAGTAAGTGTAAAAGAGAATTTCAAGAGAGACGGCACGTGTATGCCTCATTAAACACTTCTTTAGAAAAAAATGGCACGTTGATCCATAAAGAGGTTCGCCGCCATCCCTGCTCTAGGTTATTTTTTTAGAAAAGTGACATTTTCTTGTGAAAGACTCAAATTGAAAATAATTATTTCCCTGATGAGTAATCTTACATAACAATTTCAAATACAATTTGTATCTAAGATATGAGCAGAAAAAAATTTATTACATACCTATAAAAAAAAAAAAAAATTGAATTAAATACGCTAAGACAAAAAAGATATATATCTCTACAAAAATAAAACTGGAGGTCTATCAAACCCTTCCTCCAAAAATTAAAACTGGTGTGGTCTATTAAATCCTTCCTCCAAAAATTAAAACTCCTTTCTAAATTCCATCTTTGTTCTTAACCTTATGGGCATTGTTTATGATACCCAAGAAAATGTAAACGTACTTGTTCATTCACTCGTGGATATCCCAAAACATTTGCACGGATTAAAAAAAAAAAAAAAAAGACTGCGCACCCATTTCCGCAGCAATTCTAAGATACTAACTGTACAGCACTTTTTACAAAACTTTCTTTCCCTCCTTTTCCACCCATTCAACCAACACTGCACCCCGTCGTCCTCACCATTTGATTATGGTTTTGAATAGTTTGTTTATTTTACTACAACTGCGCATGCGTTCTGAAACCAACTATATCTGTCAGTCATTTCTTAACCACACCCTGTTGCTATAGTAACGAAGGGTTACCTTTTTACAAATATTATCGCTTTGACGTCATCCGAGTTGCAAACAATGCCATCTATTGTATAAAGGAAAAGGCCGACCTTAAAGCTAGAGCGAGCGCTGACGCGAAAGGAGAACGCATACTCGACTGCTGGTGACTCCTCGCTGAAGTGTTGTCTATTGTTCTACTCGGTTTCGTACCAAAGGGCCGCCATGATGGATTCCATGTGATTGAAGCGAAATAAAGAAGTTATTTTAGAGATAATGTCCGCCTCATTTTACCTGGAGGCCTGGGGCCTGACATATATTATATAGTTGTGTTGCCTTTTTTGTTCGCAAGAATTATTCATGTTTTATAGGTGTGTATTTTTGTGCACAAATTTATCTTTTTTAATTATAATTTTTTCGTTTGGAGAGAGGAGCGGCATTTTCCATTTTTGTCCGGGACGGCAAAACTGCTAGAGGTACCAACAAAAACCAGATTCCCTCGAACGTGAAAATGACCGATTTCGAGAGCGAGAATTACTTCTTCTCTCTGAAGTCCTTTGACGCATTGTAAGATCGTTGATCCTCTTGTTCAGTCTCTCAGTTTCTTGAAGGATACGGTTTCCGCTTGATGAAGCGATGGCGTTTGTCGAAAGTGAAACGTTGGAAGGGCTCATTCCGTGTATTCTGTCGGCGATTTCTAAGGCTTTTTCAACGGTTATTGGCGTGATGGACGCCGAGATAGTTTACACTGAAGTCGGTTGCTGCTAAAGGAAAAGTTCCAACAGGAGTTCTTTCGGAACGTTGAGCGAATTCATTACACGCCGATTCATTGTCCTGAGGAGTTCTGAAGGCTTCCTGTTTCCTAGCTCTTCGCCGGTTGACAGCTTTCGAATTTCTTGCTGTGATGACTCGTCGGTTCGCTTGATCAGATGAGCTTTAATGGCACTGAAGGAATCCGTTTCATCAGGAGTAATAATTATGTCTCTGACAATTGCGGCGGCTTTTGGTGGCAAGTGTGAAACAATATAATTAAACTTTGTACACGTGTCCGTAATCGGCTTCAGTACTCCGAGTGCAAAAGTTCGCTCGCACGTGGAGAACCAGAGTTGAGGATCGCTGAAGTTGTACGGAGGTATTTTAACTGCGGTGACTTCAGCCAATTTTCCTGTAAAATAAAATAATAGTAGGTAAAATAAAGGTTGTTATTCGTGAATTCGTTCGGGTCACCAATGTTGGAGGGAGACTGTAGGTCTTAGGACAGAGCCGATGTATTTAGATTGGTTTTATTTTCTTCATCAGGTTCCTGCTCTCTAGGGAAGCGTGCGCTGCAAGGGAGTGTGAAGTCGGAATGAATGCACGGGTCGCTATAGTTGAAGAGCTAACGCATGCACAGATTGCATCTTAGGTGCCTGCGCGAGTAAGCACTGGTGTTGGCACTACTCGCAGCTGCTGGAGGTCTCGCGCATGTGCAGATCGCAATGAAGAGCTCACGAGAGTGAGGAGTTGAGAAACTACACTGTAATGCTGTGCCATTCAACACACCACTGTCGCTGCATATACCCATGTTTTACCACGAATGGTAATCATGGTAATTGACTTGCTGAAATTCTTTTCTACTGCTGATGACATCAAATGGTATGGGTGGATGTATTGTGAAATATCCTTATTTTTTCGATAGTTCTCAATGTTGAAGTTTGCCCTATATGTAGCTGGGGGTGGTTTTTACAGAGCATATAGCCCGCCAGGGCTTTTATCTCCTGTCTTGACATAGATAACTTGAAACAACTTAATAACTTGCCAATTTTTAAAAGAGTAAGAAAAAATAAATTTAATAATGTGAATAATAGATTTACTTGAAAGAGTGAATTTAAATACTTTATATTAAAGGAGAAGAACAGCTTTTTTCAAAGCTAGTAATTTAACTGCTTCATGAGTTAGGAATTAGCTTGAGAATCCTTCGGCCAATGAGGGCCTCGGGCTAGTTGACTGCCTGTCCAATCGAGATAGCAGCTAATCGTGACGTGTTGCGTAATGTGAAGACCTAAGATCATTGCTCCTCTCCCGCGTGTGCGAGAGGAAGCTCCATGATTGGTTGTTGGACTAATTGGTTGACTTCGGTCCCCGTAGGGGTACCGTCGCCATGTCCGGGAGTGGAGGCTGCCAGCGGCCGTACGGCCAGTGGAGCTCTCCTATTGGTCGATGTAAAATTTGGTGTTTCGAGAAATGATGGAAGTTTTCAAATTTTGAAAAGTGGTGTTTTTACATAAAAGATGGAAATATGATGGGAAATTTAAGGTGTTAATCTAATAGTATAGTTCTTTGTCTATGTATGAATCGCGAAGGTGTGTACTTCTCGATTTTTTGGATCGAGGCGTTGTCAGAATTGTCGATTTTAGTGAAGAATTTTTTCGCTAGTTTTTGAATAAACTGCCTAATGGTTTTGAATTTGATGGCTTTCCTGAGTGTAGAGTTTCTCATGTACCAGCTGGCACACATAAGATCTGCCGTAACGTTATATTTTGAATTCGTTTCGGTTTTTGGATGTGTACTTTAGCTGCATATCCCCAGACTGGAGAGGCGTAGCTTATTATTGGTCTTAGAAGTAGTGTATAAATAAGTAGTTTGTTAGATCTACTTAATTTAGATCTTCTATTAATTAGGTGGGACAACGTGCCACTTTACGTCTAGTTTTTTGATAAAGTTCTCACGTATGCGTGTAATATGTTGTTTGAAAGTGAGTTTATTATCCAACGTAACACCAAGGCATTTGGTGTGCTGAGACCAAGGAATTTGTTCGTTATGTAAGAAAATTGATGGTATGTCAGTGAATTTTTCATAGTGAAGAAGACTGCCTCCGTTTTTGCAACATTGAGTGCAATTTTCCATTTGGAGAACCAGTCTTCTAAATCTATGAGATGTCTGTTAAGAGCTCTGGCAATGAGTGTGGGTTCTGTATGAGTCGCCAAAATTGCTGTGTCGTCAGCGAACATGCTCAAAATAGTGTTGTCGTGAGTCGGGATGTCGTTCACGTAGATGTTAAATAGAAGGGGGGGAAATTAAGGTCCCCTGGGCCACTCCCGCGGGCCTGTGGCTAGAGTAAGTAGTATTAATTCTGACAGAAAAATTTCTGTCAGGTAAGAAGATGCTAGTTTAATCATGGGGGGGGGGAGTCGTATTTAATTAGCTTGTAGATGAGGCCTTCTCGCCAAACTCGGCCGAAGGCCTTTTGAATATCTAGGAAAAAAGCACCAGTAGATTTTCGTTTTCTGAAACCGGACTTTATCACTTCCACCACTCTAAGGAGCTGGTGGGAGGTCGAAACCCGTGTTGTTCCGGATTATCATGTTCAATGAGTTCATATGATGGTAAAGTCTTTTAAGAATAATTTTCTCGGCTACTTTGCCGAGTATGGAAAAGAGTGCGATAGGACGAAAACTATCCGCTCGCGTCGGGTCTTTCCCGGGTTTTAGAATAGGGATGACTGCTGCGGTTTTCCATTTAAGGGGGAAATATCCGAGCCTGATTATATTATCAATGATATTGGTTAGTTCAAAGATAGGAATCAGCAGGAGGTGCTTTAACAAAAGATCTTTGCGTTATTCGAACTCAGATCCTCTCGCATTGAAGGCAGACGAGTTTGCACTATATGTCTGTCCTCGGCGGTGCAATGAGATTTGTGCATTCTGTGTTTGATCTGTCCTCCCTGCTTCCATATTTGCATCACTATCTTGATTTTGTCCAGTATAAGCTCAGATTTCTCGGAAGGATAATAGAGTAATTCTTAAATTCAGGATTTTGTTCAACCAACTTTTGTATTTCTCAATGAGGCAATCTCATATTCATAATTTTTTTTAAAAAAATATATATGTGTTACGTATCTTGTAATTTTTCTCATTTATTGCTTAATTTTATGTAGAAATTTAAAGATAATTTTATCTTGTTGCTTATGCAGTAGTTTATACAATACTATGATTACAATAGCTGCTTTAAATTACAGGATTCTATATCCTTATCTTAAAAGTAAGTTATATACATTTTTATTATAGTTTAAATAATACACAGCATGAACAACTGAAGTCCTAGTTGCCTTCTAAAGGCACAGTCTGAATATATATTTTTTTAAATTACATTTTTTAATAAATTTTGCCATCAGGCTATTGAGCTTGCACATTAGACTTATTATATATAATTGGAAGATAGAAAAACTTTATTTAAGAGAAACTTTTAGTTTCTAAGCTCATTTAGCCCAAGAAAATACTTATAAGTACATCATTAGTTGTATCGGCAATATTTTTTAGTAATAGTTTTGTGTTAAAAATTAGCATTATATTAAAGTTCTAGATAATGGAATGTTTCTTTATTTCTTATTATTTCTTTAAGGTTACCTAAGTTGTTTTTTACCATGAATATAACCTGTTATTACTTATTAAATGTTTATCTCGCTGAATTTTTTCTTTGAATTCTTTTATGGAAAATGGATTATTTTTGTTTTAAATATCTGAAAATTTCCAGTATTGCTTTATATATGGGTTAATATTTTGCAAATTACTTAAATATAGATAAACTTACTTAACTTAAATATAGATAAAGAGGTATATTTCATAAAGTACTGTATTGATTCGAATCAGCCATTTTTTCCCTGACGCTAATGCTATTTAAAATCAGGTGCAGCTTCAAATTTAATTAGGAAAAACTCTTTGGAAGAGCGAAATTGAACATGATATTGATGGTTAGAGCAATTACAGGTTCATGCATGTATTTAAAAGTTTTTAATACTGATAAAATAAATTATTCACTTATTTGAATTTCATAAATATTAGATATTGATAAACTGGTTTGCACTATTTTTTCCACAAAAACAAGTTGAGAATTTGGGGTATGGCTTAGATTCAATTACAGTTATGAGCTTTGGGTGGGGGACAGAAGAATATTTCAAGATAAAGTCAGAAATGACTGAGCTATGGTTGATTTTTCTTATTAAATGACATAAGATGCTATAAAAACTAGCAGGCTTTTACTAGTCTCTGCACTTTAATAAGCGCAACATGAGTGCCATATTCTCACTTTACATTAATCAAACTTTGATTATGTGAAGGAAAGAAAATGCAAGTTTTATAATTTAAGATCAGAATACTGTGTTTTATTTCACTGGATCATCATATTTTTAAAAGATTCAGTTTTACATATTTTGGGTCTTTCCAGCACTTTATATTCCAGTTACAATACAGTATGATCTGTATAAAGAATGGACAGATCTTTATAAATTCTTATTTTTTGAGGGATCTCTAGGCTTTAGCTAAGATGATTTTATGGTGATCCACTAGCAGTCCGTTAAATTAAAAATAACATTTGAAGTAGAAAAAATTGTCACTTGAATATGAACTGTTCAAAAAATCACAAAGCAAAAAATATCCAGAAACACTTTATTTTGGGTATAAAATAGCATTTTTTTTTGACAATTTATTTGAAAGTATTATGTATAAAGTTTTTTTACACAAAAATAGTTTTATAGATACATAATTGACATAGCTGTCATTATTTAGAAATATACAATTCTGAAATAAATATGTAATAATTCAAAGTATAAAAACATAGAAGATTGTAAAACTTAAAATAATTATGTATAGAAAAATATATACATACACAAAGAAGCTCCATTTTATATTGAAACAAAAGTTTCAAGGTTTTTCATAAGAATGTATAGACAATATTTAAATAAACTTCATTAAACTAACAATGTAACTTAACACTAACAAAACTAAAAATACCCCTGTAATAAGACAAATAAAATGAAACAAAAAATTTTAAATGGCACCTACCAAAAAGTGAGGAGAAAGGACAAGAATAATTGAAGTTGAAAAAAAATCAAGTTAACCACAACATATTTATAATTATAAAAACTCATGAAATCCAGACATATATAATTTTCCAAAAAATATACATGATATAAATGTATACCTTTCACTTATTAGAATTTCTAGTTTCTAAATAATTCAAGTAATCTAGAATTACAATTACATATTTAGCTTTGTTCCCATTTTTAAGCCTTTGTTTAAAAATTTAAATTCTAGAACCTGTTAAAAAATCACCTCACCTTCATACAGGTTTAAAATAAAATATTTTTAATTAAAAAAAAAATTATCACATTTTTTACAGTGACAGGGAAAGTTAGTATATATACATATGCTGGATTATTAATTTGAACGAGAAGACTCCTAACATTTCTTTCAATGAAGCACAAATTGATAAAGTTAAAATAAATTGTAAATTTTCTCATGAAACAAAAATAAAGGGTTTGACATTTTTTAAAAAGGGAATTGTCATTTACTCTCAATCGTATCACACATAATAATTTCAAAGTACACTTTTTAAATATGTATACAAAAATACAATGCTTTTTATTTTGAAGGCATTCTGTTTAAGGTAATATCTCCAAGAATGCTTGTTCTGTTTGAAAATGAAATAAGAATTATTACAAAAAGACATTTAAAAATTCTTAAATCATAATTATAATTGCAGATTAGTAAAAAATACCATAAAATTTACCTATATATAAGTTTGAAAATCGCATGATGAGGCAACCAAATGAAATAAATACAATACATTTACACAATATTAATTCTTTATATTCCCCACAGATTCTATCATTTACTAAAAATACAGAAACATTGAAAATTGGCATATATAAAAATTGATGAAACTGTCGAATGTTTGAAAGTATAAGGCAAAATAAAAAGTAATAAGCATTCTAAGATTAAAATTTTTAATAGTGTAACTGTGTATACTAACAAATGTTACTAAATGGAAAAGGACCCCTGATCTAACCTAAGAACAACTGAACAAATGTAAATTTCATAGACTACAAAATTAAGAAAATGTAATTTTAGCATTTGATTTATGGAATGAATTGGATATTATGTAAAAAGTAAAATCAAAGATTAAGAAAATTATGTATTCATGTTGTGGAAGTATTTAAGTCAATTTTATGTGTTCACACACAAGCATGCAAAATGAAGAGCAACCTTTTTGATTCATACTGAGAGTACATAGAATTTCAATAATTAATATACTTAAAACAAGTATTCTGAATAAGTTCATTAAGAAAAATTACATTATAAATTAATCAGATAAATATGAAAATAAAAAAATCACAACAAAATGAAGTTTAATGTAAATACAGACTTAAAAAAATTATTTGTGTTGAGCATTTTACTTTTAACCAACAAAGTTCAACTAGGTATTAAACAATGATCACGGAAAAATATGAACTATTTATTGAGAAAAAAATGTGAGGTTTATGAAAATATATTCCAAGAACATACAAGATATTTTTTACTTGTTTATTAGGGGTGAGAAAATAGCAACCTGCCAAGACAATTAGAAAACCAAGAAGACAGAAAATGTTCTCTATATTTGGTCAACATATACTTATGAACAAAATATTTCTTGCATGAAGATCAATAAAAGAGTAAATATAGATAGATGCAAGTTGGTTGACATTAACTTGCAGCCAGTGATAATAATTTCAGCAAGCAATCTCACTCCCGATTCAAAATAATCGGAGAAAGTTGCGATAGGGTACGATTTACACAATTTTTTTGGTTGCCTCCAATGTGTAGGCATGATATAAAACAGATTTTGCACTCAAAATTTCATAAAAAGCTAACCATTTAATTTTTTAAGGGAAAAACTTATGAAGTGATTTTAAAATGCTACTCCTACAAAAATTGATGTACATATATGAAATTTGTTTTATACAAGTACATTAAATTATGTATGGGTTTTGTGATTGGTATTCATACAATACTTTTTTATGAATGCTTATTGAAAATTCCTTAAAAAATGTGTAAAAATTCAATTATTTTTAAATAATAAGTATAGCTTTGATTCAAAAATGCAAACCAACTTTTATTCCATGTACTATTAGCAACAAATGAAAAAAAATTCCAAGTATTTGGCACAATCGAAAAAAAGCCTTAGTACTTTAATAAATGAAGACAAACTAGATATTTTATCTTTCTGAAATAAGTCAGTTTAATGTTTTGATTTGTCATTGGGATGTGAATAAAAACAAACATAAAGTTATCACAACTCTGCATTTTTTAAACTTAGAGCTTTCAAACTTTGTGAATTTATAGAAAAGTACATAAAAATAATTAAGGCTAAAAAATTAAATTAGATTTTTTGACCAATTTTTGTCAATTGAATCATACTGTGTCCCCTTAAACTGAACCTTAAATTAAAATTAAATGTGCTAGCAGCAATAGATATGAAATTAGCACAGTAAATAAAGTGAATAAAGCTGCCACTAATTTTATTTAACAGAAATTTTTCATTTGTATATTGTGCAATTTATATGTTTACTGAATGCAATCATTTAAAAAAAAAGGTGCGACCCTCCAGTATTCTGTTTCTACAATGTGGCCCTCGAGCTAAAAATATTCCTCACCCCTGTTATACATGATGGGAAAATTAATATATAAATTTAACAAACATAATGCTATTTTAAGACAATATAAACCATTTAATATTTTGAATTCTTTACATAATCAAGAATTGTGTAATTTTTAAAATTGAATTTAACTAAATCTAAATAATAAATTTATTAAAAGACAAAAGAAACTTATTAACATGAAGTAGCAATATATATGAGACAATACAAAATATATAAACAATACTTTTATATAATTTAATAAAATTTTAATAATTACAACATTTAACAAAGCATATCAAAATTAATTTTTCACTTAAATCTGTCCATAATATTTCGTAAGCAAAAACGTTTCTTAAAAAATAAGGCGAGAAAGCTGTTGCATAGTCAAGAAGTATATTTCTAGAAAAATAAAGATAGCATTTCTTTGTGGAATATTCGTTTTCACATTCTGATCATGAGCACCATCCAGCATAAAATTTTCTGATATGTCAATTTGTCTAGAGTTTTTAAATATGCCACATTATCAATATTTCCTACACACACACATATATATACACACATTTATTTTAATTGTTCATAATATGTATTCATAAACATATGAATTTTAGAAAAAATATGTAGTAAAATTCTGGATTATAAATTTACAAATGTAAATAAATAATGATTTAATAAGGTACCAGAGCCATAGAAACAACAAAAACTGTGTACAAAAGTATCACAATGTGCTCTCTAATTAAACTTTTTAAAAAATTTAAAAACAGTGTTTGAGTTTCTATATTATAATATATAAATTAATTTCTTTCTAAATAAAGGGATTTATCAATCAACAATGTAAATCTTATATCAAAAGTATTTTAAAAATTTAATCATTAATCCATTACACAATCAACAATGAGCATTAAGAGAAAAACGTTTCAGAATTTTTGTTTATAATAAAAATTCTGAGTTAAACATGTATGAGTGAAAGATATAACTTTTTATAGATTTAATACACTTTTTTTTTAGTTATTGAATTCATATAGAAAAATTACTATTATTCATATCAATAATAAAATTTCCAACTGTACTAAAACATTATTAGAACTAAAGTATTAAACTTACTTGAATGCTCAAATTAAGATTATCATAATTTAAAAAGTACGAAAAACATAATAGTGTTTTTTCATTAATGAACTAATAAAGTGGATTGCTATTAAAATTTTCCAACCTATTTGGTTCTATTGTAAAATGCTATTGCTTCAAAGCCTTTTAGAATGATGGTTTACTTTCTTAAATGCTTTTAAGCTAGAACACAACTTTGATGAATTACACATTTCTGGAAGCTTTTAATGAGAATTAAAAGCATTATTTTGATGATATAAAAATTATGCCAACTACATGATAATAGAAAATTCAAATAATGGTTCATTGTCAACTAAAGACTTTTGTTCATGTTATTCTTTCTGTTTTACAATTACCCTTTTTAGGGAAAAGGGACCAATGCCCTGTCTTAACCCGTGATCACTCACCGGGGTGTTCTGTACACCCCAGCAGCAAGAAAAGCTTACCAGGAATCCAAAAATAATGCGCAGAACTGCGATTTAAATGAATATTAGTCTCATTTGTATGCAATAAATTTGATAAATTTATTTGTATAATAAAAAAAAACAGCTTTACTTTATAAATATGTATCATAATTGACTTAACTTTTTTTTCATAATTAAATACACGTGTTAAAAGTTTGGGGTTTGTGTTCTCTACACCCCGCAAGTAACAATGGTAGCAAAAACAGGCGCGAGTGACACTGGGCTAATAAATTTACACCAACACAATTGAACATATTAATTAACCAATGGTTTTTCATAAGAAGTTACAGTATTTTTTATACATGCCACAAATTTCAACATTTTTCATTTCTACAATTTTAAATATTGCTCATATAAAAAATAAGATAATTCACTAAATATCAAACATTTACAGAAATATATGCGCTAATGTAAAAAAAAACAATTAGATCTCAAATGTGATACTAATTGTCCAGAAATAAATATACAATAAACATCCATGAGAAATAATGAGGAAAAACTTCAATCTATATTTGTTTTAAATTCTTGGCAAAGGTAGAACATTGTGGTATTGAACTCTGCTAAGATACAATATTGTTTCCAGATATGAAGAACATGAGGTTACTGTTGTTTGCAGCTATCTTTTTTGGACTTCTTGGTTTTCTCCAAAGAAGTAGGTCTTCGAGTGCCTTGTATGGGCATATAAGGAGGAGCAGCACTCCCATCGTCACAGTTGGTGAAGAAATCTTCACCAATACCACTTGGAGTGTATGGTGGCACTTCTAGAGAAATTCTTGTATGAGAACATGCTTGTATCAAATTAAATAAGTATATTTCAAATGCTCAACCTTCGTCTACTGAAGAATTTGAAGTACTTATTGCAAGCAGCCAACTTTAAAAAAAATTCATCATTTTAGCAACCCTGAATTTGCATGTGTTGTAGGCACTGAATTGTGCACAACCAGTGCTTCTCTGCTTGCTGCTATTCTAAGCCTAACCATTAATTGATATGGCAAGCTCAAATACTAAAATGCAATTCTGGGATTTATACAATTCTTAAATAATAAATGTTAACAATAAAATTAATTATAATATAATTATTATTATATATAAAAAAATAAAAAAGAACTAAATAAAAAAATGAGTTATTCTTTTTCTTTTATTGAATATCATTTATTTATAAATATTATTTTTCACATAGTATTATTGGATTGCGTGCTCCATATTCTGTTTTTAGAATTTTCACAGTTTATTTAATGTTGCCAATATGGTTGCGATAGAACGTAAATACCAAAAAGGTCACCAATATGATTGTAATAGTACATAAGTATCGAATTTAAAGTGATCAATATAAAAGTTAAATTACAAAATAAATTTAAGTCTAACATTAAATAAAATCTTAATTATTAATCTTTTCAATTGAACATTAGTTTTATACACAAATGTATAATTTTTACAAACTTTTAACTTACTTAAAAAAAAGCATTTTTTAATGTACCAATTAGTCATATTTTTTATTATTTAAGAATATAGTTTTAATAGGGAAGAAAAAAATGCTTAACTTACCAGTAGCAGGTGAAGATAATGGGGTGATAGGTGATATTAATCGAGACACAGGAGAACTTACAGTCGGGGAATGAGTAGAGTTAAATGTGGGATCAATGGCTGCAGCAATATTAGTTACAGGATCCCCAGAAAAGTCAGAGGCAAAACCTCGACGATCTGCCGTACTCCTGCTCAAAAACAATATTAAAAATAATTAAAGAATATAAATAAATTTTTAAAATATCGATTTTTATAAAAATTGATTTTTTTGTTTAAATTTAAATATACAAACAGAATAAACTATTGATGATATAACTTATATCACAACATGCAAAGTTTCTGGCAGAAGTAATATTAATGAGAATGATTTATTATTGTGTACAATTATCCTTGACAATCAAGAACCAAAGATTCTAGTAAGGAAATGGAGTCTAACATTTTACTGACTCACCAACAAATCTAAAATGTTTAATTAATGCTATTGATACAAGAAGCCTTTATTTAAAAGCAAACACGAGAAATTAAATAAATACATTCTAAAACAGCTACAAATACAGTTATTATTTCAAATTAAGAATAATTTTTGATATTATACAAAAAATAAATAAATAAATAAAAATTATAATCAGCTAACTTTTTTTGGAATTTATCTATTATTACACAACTATAGCTTATTTTTTATAAAAATATTTATATTTTCATATTTTTTTTATGTACCACAAGTTGATTTCATTAAATAACGCTTTTTAAAAATTTATTTCTTGAAATGCTATCCTGTTATTTTTATTGATGAGTTCATAGTCTTGATTTTTAGTAATGTAGTTTAGTCTTTAAAATTAATTTTAGTACTTTAAAATTTGTTATATTTTTTTTAATTAATTTTTTATAATATTGGATAACAGAGATTTAGATTTGTGCAAATTTAGATTTAAATCTTTTTTAAATGATATTTCATCAAATATATCTTTGCCATTTAGCAATATAGGCAGATAAAGGGTAAGATTGACATCTTAGGCTTACAGGGTATTCTAGCACTGGCGTAGCTAGTTCTGTGCAGGCCCTGTATCAAAATATATTTGGGGCCCTTTTTTAGATATAAGTAGGACTGTAGTTATACATGTTGGGGCTCCCTGTAGGTTGGGGGCCCCATATCATTGATATGGCAGTAGCTATGCCCCTGTATCCTAGATATATCTATAATTTTCAGCATTTTTTGGGGGGGGATTACATCTGGTTGGGAAGCATGGCTACAAATTCTAGATCTTGCATTCATTCAGTTTTAAATATATTTAAAATTTCCCGATTACTAACAGTCTTAAAAAACTTATGCTTTTAAAAACATTAAATAGGAACTTTTTTCAGATTTTTATTTTTATTTGCTGCAAGTTTCTTTTCTTTATTCCCCATGACGTTTATTCAGTTCAAAATAGTCTAGAAATTTTTTGTAGAAATTTTCATATGTATGAATAAAATAAAAATGAGTAGGATATGAGAATATATGGTCTGAGAATTTTAGTTGCAGCTTCATTTACACTTTTGTATTCAACCACAATGAAATTGAACCAGCTGAATTTAATTTAACAGTTATCTGATCATAACTTCTCTGCAGCAGCTCAGCTCAACTCATCAGCTTGTTACTTTTCATGTTAATTTATTAAAAAATGGAATTGTAAATAAAACTGTTATTGGTAATATAGCAGTTGATCCTTCAAACATGATGGAGTTTTAAGTTTCTTAGTTTACTTCTACAATGAAGACCTTGGATTTCTCCACATTGGTAACCCTGTTGTTCCTACAACTATTACACCAAATCACATTTTACGTAAGACACTTTCAGATCAGAATGTTAAATTCATAATGGATTATTAAGTCAAGTTGTAATCAATCTTTGATTTCTAGGGGAAATATACTGCAGTGGTACTTGTATTTTCGCAATCAACCATGATTAACTTGAGACAAGTAAATACAAATTATGAATTATTTGATTGCAATCACTCTGCTTCACACTCAACTTGTAAGCTGACTTGTTACTTTTAATTTAAATTTATTAAAAATGTTATTGTAATTGAAGTTGTTATTGGTAATTTTTAGTTGTTGATTTTTCTGACATGGTAGAGTTTTAAGCTACTTTGATTACTTCAACATTTAAAACTTCAGACTTCCCCAAAATGTTATTTTTTTCTCTTCAAAAAAAGTGTTAAATGTAATATTTTTTAGAAATTTCATGTTTTGATTGTTAGAAAATTCAACAAAGACTTCAAATTTTTCACTCCACAATAGCTTTTGCTTATAGTAATCCAAGAAATATAATCCATTCTAAATAACCAAAAAAATATTAACTTTTAACATTTAAAAAAATTCATTTTTTTTATGAATCAGTTTATAACATAAGTGAAAAAAATCATTCATTATCTTTAATATTACTATTTTTAAACTTTTCTTTTCTTAAAAAAATAAAAATAAAAGGTACAAAGTAACTTTAAAATTATGTTTAATTCTGTAATCTTAGTCCAAAGCCTAAGAGTTTACTAATGTGTTACTGTGCATATTCTACTTTGTCCTGTACTGTCTTGTTATTTTGTTGCTTATTCTTTTGCTTTAAATTTGAATCATAGCACTTTAGTATAAAATTTATACATTATATGTATAGTTTCTGGAAAAAACAAAGACGAAAATAAGATTATAAAAATCCTTATATTATCATTTATTAAATTTTAATAAATTGAATATATCTACAAAAAGGTTCAATTTTAAAATGAAAAAGGTTACCATTCTGGGGTTCTTAGTTTTTCTTTCCCACTAAATTCTCGGTCTAGACTTCCACCAGGACAGGGGTCTACAGATTTATTCTGTAGAAGAAATATAAATAATGATCAATGTAATGAAACAAATTAACTCTGGAAAATTGCTTCGTTGATCAAAATCAAAACACTTTTCTTTTTTGTTGTCATATCACATTTTCAACTTTAAAAAATAACTACCATGTTATTTAACTTTTTAAAGAAAATTTTAGTCTTTGTATTAATAAACTTTTTTTCATGCTTTAAAAAATACTTAAGATGTCTCTAAAGTTATAAAAAATTACAACAATCCTACAACATTTAAGAGAAAAACTACAAATCAACTTTTATATGAATAACAGAAAAAAAATGACTAAAATTGTTTTATTAATCTTAAATCTACTAAGCTTTCTTTGCAATATCCATTGAATCAGCATTGAAAGAAATTTAAAAAAATGCATGACTTAAGAAATATGTTTAATATATATATATATATATCTCATTTCACTTTAGTATAATATTTTTATTTCAATGAAATTATCAAAAATAAATTATGATATTGAAATTGAAAGAATGTAATTTATAGGCAGATTACTTGTTCTATAACACTGTAAGGTAGGTATAGAAAAGTTTCTAAGATTAAGTAAAAGTTTCTCAATTCTACAGACTGTAGTCACACAAATTAGTCAGTTGCACAGAAAATAATTCAATGTTATAAAATTTAAGTACATGCATTAAACATCAAATACTGCAATAAATTTCTATTGGAAGCAACTTGGTTAAACCTGTTAAGATTTAATAAATCTTAATAAGACCTAATAAATAACATTTTAAATCATACACTAAGAATACAAGTAGTCGCAAATCCTACAAATTAAAGTTGAACGAAGATATATTCAGTCGGATTCCCAAAAAAAAAAGATAAACAAAATTAAGTACACTTTCTTGTTGAGCTAAAGCAGCCTTTTGGCGAGCTCTTTCCCTTGCTTTTCTAGCTCGAGCTCTCTCTTGTTCCTGCAGCATTTTGGCCAGTTCCCTGTCTTGAGCTTCTATGGCAATCTGTCGGTCATCTTTGTTTTCACTATGTGTCTAAAAGATGAAAATGAAAACTTGGATTATATCCAAAATAGTAATTAGAACCTACAGTTTTAATATGACATAAAACATTAAGGATTATGTTAACTAAATAAGATAATGAGTTATTAGAAATAATTTTTAGGAAAGAAAGATTCTACTGTGAAAAAAGGTTGAAATGAAAAAGTCAGAACAAGAAAAAGCAAGTGTGAATAAGAATTTGATTTTCATGGCATACAAATTTCAATCAAGTTTTTTTAATTATAGAATTTTATTTATGTATATTATGTACGACAGATTTTGCAACTAATAGTGTAAAATTTAGTTTTGATTGGAGGTAGTTTTTATGAGGCAATTCACTCTGCCTGAACCTTAGAACTAGAATTAAGGCCTTGTATGTCCCTAGATTATCTTTGTGTAAATTACTAATTTAAAAATATTATTTAAATCACTAAAAACTTTTATAATACTTTATTATTCTTTTCAAAAAATTCATTTCTGGACAATACTGAATACAATTTGATTTGATTTGAATTCTGAAATTAAATAGGTTAAGCATATCATTCCATTAACACATGTATGATTAATTTCAGAACATATCAAAACAGAAGAAATAATAAGCAAGCTATAGTAATCCAGAAACAATTTTTAAAAAGTAAATTATTAATATCAAAAACACATATATAATTCCTACTATAAATGTCTTTTTTAAACACAACAACTAAGAGATTATATTCAATTTAAAAACAGCCTCATTCTTGTTACAATTCTATGAAAATATCAAATCAGTTATTAGTATGGTTCTAATAATTTACTGTTTTCATTCAAACTAATTAGATAACCTACAATATAAATATTCAACTGTCATAAATAAATATATTGTTAAATTTACCTTTGTTTCTTGATCTTGAAGTAATTTTGCCAGTTCCTGCAATTATGATAATAAAATATCGATAAGAATAAAAAACAAAATACTAATATAGTTACACAAACTTTTAAATATAAAATTTTCCATTTATTTTTGCAGTTTGCAACAATTTTGTAGTTAAGTGTTTTCATACATTTATAGTATGCCACAAAAAAAACAACTTTGGATTACTTAAATATGTGTGGCAAAAAGACAGTATTAAAATATGTAAAGTAGCATAAGCATACAAAATAAAATTAATCATAAAATTTGCTTACAGACACAAATTCAATGCAAGTAAAACCTGTTTTGTAGTGCCACATATATATATAGTACCACTAGCAAAAGATTTATTTTTAGTTGATTATGTCTGCTATAGTCGAAAGCAAAAATGCTTTGTAGTGCCAACTTATGAAAAAAGTGAAAGAGGTAAAATTGAAGTATTGTGAGCAACTGAAAAAGAATTTAACTTTTCTAAACAAGTCAACATTGATTTTTTAGAGCAATCCAGATAAATATATTAAAACCAAGAAAAGAGCATGTAAGATGGGAAAAAAATTTAGTGCACAAGATAAACAAAGAATCATTTGACTAGGGTGGGCAACTGTTTTGGCTTGAAGGTCACTTCGCAGAAGCAGAGGATACCAGAAGGATCACATCTTTTTAAAATGATTGTATTCATTAGTTAACTTTGTAACTCAGAAAAGGTATAAATTGCATGATGAAAATCAAGAATAAAATAGTAGATATTTTATTTAATTTATTTACTGTGCTAATTTTATATAATCTATAGATGAAAGCACATTTAATTTTAAAATCAGTTTAATGAGGCCCTATCACACTTTTCTACAACTTTTGACAATCAGGAGTGATATATTACTTGTTAAAATTTCCATCACAGCCAGCAAGTTAATGTCAGTCAATTAGCATCTATATTTACTCTTGTTGACTTTCATGCAAGAAAAACTTTGTTCACAAATATATGTTGACCCAAATATAAAGAACATTTTTTCAGCAAATCCTTTCATTCATGGATATTTTTCAACAGATAAAAATTTGTAAAAGTTAATAAGTTAAATCTACAACTCCTCTGAAACTGTATTAATAACAGCAGTGCACAGAAAAGAAATTTTGGTTCAAGGTAGATTTTTTTTTTTTTACTGTCTCGGTGGGCCACAAAAAAACCCTTCGCAGCTCACTATTTGGCCACCACCACATAATACTATTTGGCCACCACCACATAATACTATTTGGCATTAGACTATATGTTAAATACAATAGAAAGTTGTGCTGAGATCAAAAATCAATGTGTACCAATTGTCTCAAAAAACACTTTTCATCGAGTTATCAAAATTTCTCACATTTTATAAGCCAAAATGATATTTCTACTTTCCCTAAAACCAATACACAATTTGGACACGCATTTGAAATTTGCCTGATCAAATATGGATCACCAATGGAACTCTTTAAGATATATTCCCTCCATACTGTCAGATGTTTGTGTTTAAGAGCTTAATGAATTATTCCAAATTATTCAGTTGCCCCATATTTATAGAAAATAATTTCTACAAATTGACTCGTACTTCCTAATTAATGAAACTAAATTAGATTCATAGACATAACCTTTTATTTATTCTGAATAAACTCTTAATGAGTTTTGCAGCTATGCTGGTGACCTTTATGATGTTTAATTATGAGAATTTGCAAGTTGTACGCCATACCTCTTTTGAATTAGCATCCAGGCACATATCTACCTCCATATGCAGCTATTTTTACCTTACCGAAGTGTAATTAGGTTACTAAATCAGCTTGTTTTACAATTTTGCAGGAAATTCGAAAAATTAGAGTTTGTACATTTATTCTTTTAGGACTTTGTTTGAAAATTGAATTCATACATTCTATTCTTCCAAGCAAAAAGTTTATATTTTTGCAAATATTACATTTCTTTAGTTCAAAATAATTGATTGTGATAATGACCAGGAAATTATTCATGTTTCATCTGCAATCTCAAAAGATTTGAAAGGGATGAAAGTCAGTGAGAAACATGTCATTTTTATAATGTGTCTTTATATGTAGAGACATGTTTCAAGATTTATCATATTGTTTCTAATTTGAAAACTAATATTTTTGTATATTTTCTTTTCAATCATTTCTTTCACATTTCCTCTATACACATAAATAATCAATTTAAGATTATTTAAATTCAAACTTATTTTGAAATTATTTTGCTTTCATTTTTAACAAAAAACACACTAATGAGATGATTGAAGATAATCATAATGTTTTGTAGCAGTAATTAAAAATGCATAGGGGAAAAAAAAAGAGAGGACCACTTTAGCACAAAAACTGAAAAATAAAGGGTTAATTAAGAAGTTGAACCTTAGTTGGATTCTTTCCAGCAGCAAATTTTTAGCAGTGAAAAAGAAAAAAAAAAAACCTGTTTTTTTTTGGATGGTGTAGGAAGCATTTTTAGCACATGGAAAAAACTTTTTATATAACCTTCACATAATCAAAAACAAAAAGTTCAGACTACTGCTGTTTTAATCAACTGCTTGAACAACTTGAGAAAAATTTGAGGACATAAGTTGGTTTTCCAACAGGACAATGCTAGAATCAATACCAGACAAACTAAAAATTAGGTTTCCAATTGCCAATATTTTAGATTTTCCATCCCTTTCTTCTGATTTGATCCTTATAGAGAATATGTGTGGTATTCTTGAAGGTTGTCTTAATGCAAATAACCACTAATTTTTCATTGTAGCTAATTTTAAAGTACAATTTCAAGTATCTGGAAGGAAACTGAAATTTGAGTCATAAAAAACCTTTCAAATTCCATGAAAAGTCACATACTTGATACAACTATCAATAAAGGAAATGTTATTAGTTATTTAATATGGATATGTGTTTCATTTCTGTATATTTTTGAAAATAAGACTTATATCTTTTAACAAGCACTAATGTATGTAGATTAAGAAATAACAATTTCTATCCTGTTTTTTAATGTCCTGACAATTTTTGTAAAGGTGCATCTTAATTTTTTACTATTCTAATTAATATGATAGTCTACATCTTTTTCTTACATTATATATGTTTAGAAAACACAATATTTCATGTAATGCAATACTTTATTACATCCAAAAAAGAAAAAATTAAGTTCTTTATAAAATTCATTTCATAACTATTAGCAGTTTAAAAAAATAGAGTTACCAAGAATCCAAATGAAATACTTCACAGTTAAAAATGTCATATTTGAATTTTTAAAGAATTTTTAATATAATATATATTACAAAACTCAATTTCTACAAAAGCATGAAATATGTTGCTTATCATAATGTATAACATGTTCATTTTTCAAAATGAACTGTGCAAACTATGTGCATGATTTGAAATAACAATAAATAATTTTCATGTCAAGTAAAAAAGTTTAAATATTTAGTCACAGAACATTACTGTAAAGTGAAATATCTATTTATATATAAATGGAAACTAAAGCAAAAGTAACACTGGTGTTCAAAATTAGCAGAATTTGTATATTTTGGAGTATTTCTACAAAAGTATTAGAAGGGGGGGAACTAATGTTTTTGTAAACAAAAATGCATATGATGCAAACAAAGATGTAGATCTTTAATGCTGATTAGATAAGTATACACTGTATGTGCAGACAGTGCAGAAAATGTGTAATAAGCAAATACAGTAATTTCGACGTTTTCTTGCTCTGCTCATTTTCATCCTCTGCTGTGTGATGCAATTAAAAAACAGTTTAAATGAGTAAGCAATAGCATCTGGATAAGGGAATGAAGTAACTAATCATCAGGATACTTGAGGAAAATTTATCTCAAATGTGAATTACTAAATACTTATATGTAATGCACAACATTATACTTTTTTTTTATGGATAGACAGTTTAATGAGAGTGGATCCATACAAAGAAAATCTGCATTAAGTCTTATAAAAGCCATTATTGACCAATGAAAATCAATATTTGTTCATCACAGCAAGGTGTTATTGGAATGGTAGAGCTTCTAAGCTGTAAAGAAAACATGTTTCAAAGGTTATTGAAGGCAACAGAGATATCTGTTTACAATAAAAATGCTGTTTGTGTCCCACTCACAATTGGGCCTCTTCAGCATGGTGCACACAAGTATGACACAACATAGGACATTGGAGAAATTAAAGTGGAGACAATTGAGAAGGAATTAAAGGAAGACTATACTATTCATTCCACCTAACTATAGATTCTCAGCATAATTTCATGAGGTAGTCATTACAATTCTTCCAACATCCAAGAATGAGGTAGTAAGGCAGTGGAGGTTGGATTGTCTTGGAAAATACATTTGTAGAGTACACAGACCTCAAGCCTTAGATAAAGACTAGGTGACTGTCAAGAGGTACAGGTATAAAATTCTTGAGTCCTATGTTCTCTTTTTCAGGTCTGCTATTGCCCTGATTTATATCTACTCATGCACCTCAGGGCCCAAGGTTGTGTATACTTTGGGAACAGTAGGTCTTGGCCCTCATGGGCTGTCGCACCCCTTAGTTAAGTTATTGCCCTTGATTTTGCTTTTATGAATCACAGCAATCTATCACAAAGGGCTCCCTTTGCTGAAAAATTTCTGGAAAAAGAAGAAATTGGCCAGATTGGCCAGCTAAATCTCCAGAACAATTGAACATATTTAGATTTTTGGATAAGGGGATTGCAACTCATGTCCCTCTTACCAAGATCTGAAAACAGAGATATGTGTGGAAGTTCATCAATTCAGATAAAGACAACTCCTTTTTTGTCTTTTAGAAAACTTTTTTTTTTGAGACATCATGAACAATCAAAAGTACAAAAAAACCTGATTAAAACTTAGGTTGTATTATTAGGGCAACCAACCCTTCATTCACAATTTACAGCTCTACAAAATGGTAGTTCACCAGCCACTGAGCTCTTTCACATCACAAAAACAAAAGTTTTATGTTACAGAGCAGCACCCACTAGTCGACACTTTTCAACAAACAGTATTATGGTAGGAGTGGGATTAACTGCTGTAGGAACTCAAACTTCGCAGCACTAATTCATTTGGTGAGATTTGTAATGTCCGTAATTATAATTATAAAAATGATCATACTCCTCATTAACTCACTTTTTGTTCCATATTGCAATCTCTCTTACATATTTTTCTGCAATGATGAACTGTCAACATAAAATTTAAAAAAACTGGAATATTATGATAGTTAATATATTTGAATCAAAAAGTTTGAGCAATTAGGTTTCACTATGACTTTATGAAATTTTAAAGCAATAAATGTACTTTCTCTAAATTATATAAAAAACTGAATATATACAAAATTTAATTAAATATTTCATGATATGAAATTAGTCCTCAAGAATAAGCTTGATTTCCATATTCATTGCTTTGATATTTTTCATGAAACAATTATATATATCAACTTTATTTTATTGACATAATTTAGTATACTAGTCAAGAAGACTTAACTTAAAAAACATCTCACATCTCAAAAACATAAGCGCGGGAATAAAAAAATAAAAACTGAGAATATCAGAAAGAATAATTAACACTCACAGCATCACGTAATTGAACAAATTCTTGAAATTCTTCTGGGCTTAAATTATCTGGAGGCTCTAATGAAAGCAATGATAAATTCTTTTCAAGTGGACTAGTTGCAGCTTCCCTCATTCCAATCACATCTTCCATAGATTTTATGCTGGAAGCTGAAAAATTATTCATATTTAATTGAAATAAGTTAATAAAGAAACTGAAAACACATGTGATACTAAATCAATACTGTCAACAATATAAAAAACAATAATAGAATGAATTATATGAAATTAAAAAATTCCTAATACATAGTAAAAATTGCTAGCTATGCAAATAAAAAAATATCAAGAGTTATAGATAAAAACTTGAAATTTCAGACATAGTTTTTCCAACTGTTTAATATTTATAAGGTGAAAAAAAAATGATAAAAACTAATCTAGATTCTCTAAAATTAACAGCCATTTCTAAATTGTATAAAATTCTATGCATGAAGAACATTTAAAGGGAAATATATATCCATTAAAATCCTATATATTAACCAAGAAATTTTAAAAAAGAGTCAATTAGAATAGAAATATTATATTATTCTCAAACATTAAAAATGCTTTGAATCTCATACAAATGACATAAAATATACAATATAAATATTCCTTTTAAAAAACAAGATTTTTTTTTTAAAAATTCATAAATATATACTATAAAAAGCCCAGCATCTTTTTGAAACATAAATTACACATATATTGGCATTTAAAATTAAAATGTAATTCCATTTCCCTTGTTTTTAGCTTTAAAAAATTAGAAGATACCCAACTAAACAAAAGAAATTATATGATTTGCAATTTAAAATATTTATATATTTAATATCTTTTGTAAAATAATTGACATAGCAGTTCTCAAAGCAGAAAATTTTATCTTATAATCCAAATGATGCAACTAAAAAAAACCCGATGAATTTGAATATTTATAATTCATCAGATAAGTTAATCAGACATCTCTATATGCAAAATATTAATAAACAGTTGGAAATGATTTTATAGTTATAAATAAAATGTATACATTTTTTAAATGAAAAATTAATCAATCCAAGTCACTTACAATTTGAAGCTCCAGAAAGTTCAGCCCTAGCTTTCTCAGCTTGTCTCATTTCTCGCTCTTCACGTTTCCGTTGAAGTCGCAATTTTTCTTTCCTTTGTAATTCTAAAGCAATTCTCTACAGTAAAAGAACAAATAAAACACTTTTCTTCAGATTTTTCAAACAATTTCTCAGCACTTAAAATTTTCATATTTAAAGACAGACTGATAATACAACACTATAAAAAAAAAAGAAACAAATTTTTCCCCTCATATTTTACTTGACACAGAACCTCTAATTTTTAAAACTCATAAGGAAATATATTAAATTACAGAACATTTAAAGCTATTTATGCAGATAAATGTACATGTAGTTTTTTCTACATTTGTTTCCTCCATTAAACATTATTTTTTACAATCAATGAATTTTATTATTATACAAATATGAGAAGAAAAATTAGTCAAATACGTTTAAGAACTCATATTTGCAGAAAATGTTTTAGAATATTTTAGAACAAATAAATTATTCATTGTAGCTATTTTTATGGACAAATCGATTTTACAGATAAGCAGTTTCTTACTCTACATTCAGTACTTATAGGTTCTAGAGACCAAGAGAAGGTGACATACTTAAATATTGCCAATCTGTTTGTTAATAGCAGTTATTTTGAATTCAGTGCTATTTTCTTTGTTACATTGGAAGCTAGATTTTTTTTTTTACTATTTTAATACAATGATAAAAATTTCGAATTCGCAAATGAATAAAGAATTAAAATTTTCACACAGAATTCTATTACATGTAAATTTTAAGATTGAATGCTGGAATTATCCCTTTAAATGAGGATGGTCTTTGACTGTTTTTATTTTTATTTTAAAATTTCAACAAAAACCATTTAACAAATATACCGGAAAAAAATGCAAGATTTGAGAAGCATGCAAGGCATTTATGTTGGACATAATTTTATTCATTTATTCCAGCAGTTAAACATAGCAAATTCTTTCTTATTTTCAATTATACATTTAGATGCAAGTCCTTCGCATCTGTATACATTTACACTCAATCAATTGAACACAACCAACTGATTTGGTGCAAATTTATTTTCTGTATAAGTGTGACATTTGATATTTGTACGGCACTTGTGTGTTATAGAAAACTCTGTTACAATAGATTAAACGTTGTTCAGCAGGAAGCTGCAGTTAGGCTTTATGTGTTTCTTCATTGATTTTATAAAAAATTTGGATTAAAAGTTTCTGCACTTTTTAAGATTAAGTTTATATATTAGGTTATGTTGAAGAAGTTAATATGACAGCATTATAATAAAAAATGCATCAAATGCATATAGACGAGATTCTTGTAATTTTATGCTTTAATTGTTTCATTAAATAAAGTAAAAAAACCCCTCCACATAAATCATTAGATAATTGCAGAATAGAACAATTTTTTTTTGTGTAAGTCAGAAAAAATAACTTAAAGGAAATAATTGGAATTATCCAACATACTTGATCTTCCTCTTCTATTTTTTTCTGATGTTCTAATTCTTCCTGTAGTATTTTTTCTTGGAGTTGCTGAGCAATAAATGCATCATGATCTTCTCTGAAAAAAGAATGTTCCAAGAAAATGAAGAACAAGATTAAAAACTTAATAAAACGAATGATAAAATGAGAACTGAAATACAATTACAATAGTCTAAATGGCATTGATTGATTTAACTTATACAAAAAAAGTAAAAGCAGCATGTACACACGCACACACATATATATATATATACTAACTGGTATACCTGTTCTTCGCACGGGTGAACTGAAAAATTAAACAACATAGATTGAAGGATAAAGAAATTTTTAATGAGTTAATTTTATGTGAATTGCAAATTAAACAAAAAAGCTTTTTGCATATCTCAGCTGAACAAAAAAAAGAAAGAAAAAAACCCACCATAGTTAAATTTTTAAGTATGTAGATCTAATAGCAGATAAAAAGGATTTTTTTTAAATTTATAACTCCCCGTAACACTCTTGAGGGTCGATTTTTGAAAATACCTCCCTCAGCTGATCTCTGCTCAGCAAAAGTAACACATTGTTAAAAGTTTTGTGTAATGAATGCTTAAAATAGTGTAAATAATTTATATCTGAAAGTGTAATGCATTAATATTACTTTGTGTTGTATTTATTTTATGTTAAAATTGTAATATTTGCAAGCAACACCGTTTCTTAAATTATAATGGCGATTCAATGAAAAACATAGTGAAATGTTAACGATAGAGTCAAGTTGGCAAATGTCCAGCTACTTTCATAGCTCAAGCTTTATTAGAGCTTTGTAAGACCTGCCGCGTAGGGGAGCGATGCACGTTAATACTTTATATACCGCATAATGATTTACTGCAGTTTTTTCATACAATAATTTTTTTGGATCATGACACTGAAAATTAAGGGATATACATAAACAAAATACTCCACTTTGGGAAATTTAATCCATTAGAGCTAATAAATTAATTAAAGATATTCCACTATAAAATTAATTATATACACCGTTCACTTAATACAAATAGTCAAATCGTTTTCTAAGGTCTTCATTAAGATACAAAAACATAAGGCACTTAAATTTTGAAATTAACTATTTTTTCGGGACAAAAATGATAATCTTTGCAATCCACTGAAAATGTCGTCAGCTGAAAACGTAATATCTGCTACAAAATTATTCGCCTTCTCCGCTAAAATACTCATCATAGAGCCCGTGCTGCTATATATCTTGGAAGAGTGGATTTCAAAGAATATTCCTGCTAAGTATTGGTAGAATATTCCTTCTAAGTTGATGTGGTGTGGTAGTTAGAAGAAGGGGGTTCCAGCTCAGGTGTCGTCCACGTCACTTGACCATGGTTCAAAATTACGTGGTCCGTTGCCAAAAGCCCTTGTGTAGCTGAACAGTGCGACGTAAATATTCACTCACTCCAAAAAATACAGTACAATAGTTATAATTATTTTTATACTTAAAAATGCAATATCTGCCTATTCAGTTAAAATCATAGCGTTATAATTAACTACTAACCACAAACAAATTTTGAAAATTTGTCCAAATGTTGTAGTGTGAAAGAGAAAGTTTATTTACTTTAAGTACCAGAACCGATAAAAGCATTTATTTTGAAAAAAGATCAATTTCTTACTACCAAATGTGCATAATAAAATCATAAAAAAAACCCATTCAAATACAGAGAGATTTATAACAACCCCTCGTTTAATTCTGAAATAAAAAAAAATTAGGAATTAATTAAAAGCGAGCGCCTCGCGTACCCAAAACAAAAAGTGTTTCTTCACAAATAAAATATAGATATATACTGTCATGGGCTTTTTTGCAGAGCACGCCAGAAATGCTTGCAGATTGCAGAATTTTTTCCTACTTACTTGACAAATATCATTATATTTTGGACACTTCACACAATATCTTTACAAATTATAGCCTATGCTATTATAAATTATAGCCTATGTGTTATTCTGATGTATAAGCTATATTACTGTAAAGTTTTATTAAAATCCATTCAGTTGTTTTTGCGTGAAAGACGGACAAACATCCTCACAAACTTTCGCATTTATAATATATATTTAGATATATTAATGTACTGTAAATCAGGAGATTCTAATTCTTCCACATATCATATACAATGTAAATACACATGTTTTTTTTTTTTATAATAGTAATAAAAAGAATGAATTTCAATAAAATTTTTCATACTACTTTAATGAATTTAATTTTTTTTGATTAGTTTATATAGCTTATTATTGTTAATCCTATATATTTTTATGCTAAAAGGGAAATGATTGTATTCCAACAAATTAAGAGTTATATATCCTGAAATATTTAATCTTTTTCAAAGTTATACATAAATTTCCAAAAAAGTGTTTGAATATAAGTGACTACTTTTCAAACTAGTTTAACATAAGAAAGTTAATTTTAAAATTATTTTACACAAATTTGCCCCACCTGTAAATAAATATATTTATCTGCAATTTCTATGATGATTAATTTTTATTACAGTCTTGCTTGCATTTCTAACTTATTTAGATTATATACAATTCCTTTATAATAAATTAAAAATTGTCACAACTAATTCATAAACAAATCATTTGCTGCTACAAGATCCTTTGATTATGCATGAAAATCCTTAGAAAAGATTACTTTAAGACTAATAATAAAATTTCTGCAGTAATTTTAAGAATTTAAAAAATTCAAGCCTTTTATATTACAACACTTTGACATAGGGTTAATTATGATACATTATAAGCCCTGGTGTATTAATTATAAAATAAAGAGATTTCTATATGATCTGTATTGTAATACTTGTTAAATTGATTATCTTAAAAGAGTAACCAGTGTACTTTGATCCAAGATTATCATGGCATATTACATTCGTTACATGAGGTGAAGGGATTACATATCTAAAATTTGTTCACAAAACTGAATCTACTATAACAGAATACAAGTAGTTTTTTTAAGTAACTCTCCCCTCCATTCTTTTAGTTAACCCTCTTGCTGCGTAGTGCTACCTTTGCAATGTGTATTTTGCCCGTGGAAGAGGGTTGAATGTACTTTAATTTTTTTGATAATTGAGATTTTTTAAATGCATAATTTCTTTTTAATATTCAAATGGGATTACTCAATAGTTTTCTTTTAACTTGTTCAGGACCAGGCAATTTTTTCTGTTAAGCTTAACTCCCTTTAAAAATCCACATAAAATCATTACTGTACTAAAATACCTCAAAATTTATAGTTTAAAATTATTCTAAATTCCACAAGTTCCAAATTAAGACTACACCAGTGTGATCACAGGCCTCAGAAGGACAAACTCACATACGATACAGTGTTCCTTGAAGTAATCACATATATGTGATTATGGTCCTGAATGGGTTAAGATAAAATTGATTTTGAGAACACAATTTTTAAAAAGCAAAATATATTTATGCACTCTTTATGAATACCAACACAATTTTTTATCGACTCTTATTTTAATTTAAACTTACTGCTCTTTCAGCATTTTTTCATATGCCATCTGCATGGCTAAGGCTTCTTCCTCTTCAGATTTCTGAGCTGTCCGTGCTTCAAGGAAATCAGATCGAACAAGCTGATTCCTTTCTTTATTGTGACCATAGTGATGTTGAACTAAGTAAAAAGAGAATAAATCTATTATACAATGCATATTATATAAGAATCTCTAATAAGTGAAATACATGAAATTGCATTTTATCATCAAAAAGAGATTGTTCACCAACTGATACATATTTGCAATAGGATACAATTAATCAACTCTTATTATATAATCACAGAAATTTTACTATTTGGTTTTATTATAAGGAATTAAAATTTTTTTTGTCATGAATAAAACTGTATTCACTTCTACATCCTTATTTTATCAAAATTATTATTTGGAAATTGAAGAATGCTCCTTTGCAGCACATCATTTTGAAAGTAAGTTTAGTAAATATATGTGTGACCAAAGATGTGATAAGAATTTCTAATAGCATCTTTTATCAAGTTTTTTAGTTAAATTTATGTGTTAAGTAAAAAGTCAATTACAAAAGCTCAGAAAATAAATGTCATTTAATGCTGATAAACAATAATGAATAAAAAGTAATATTAATAAGCAATATATTTAACCAAATTGTTAATTCAAACAAAATATTTCTTTTGCAAATAAAAGTAAAGTAACATAATTTTAGAAAAAAAAACAATTCTTCTTTCATATAATGTAAATTTCCACAACAGAATATTTTTCAGGAATTTAATCAGTTAATTAGAATAATATAACAGAATTCATAATTTGAAAAAAAAATCAAAATTTTTAATTGATTTAATAAGAAGAATATAACTCATAAATACACAGCTAAAACATTAAAAAATGTATTAACATTCAAACTTTGTACAAAAAGATGAAATTTATTTTAAAAATTGAATAGAATTCCAATTTTCAAATATCTCAATTTTCACAAAGAAAAACAAAATGAAAAAAAAAAGCCAATATGTTTGTTTTGTATAATACTGTGTAGTGTGTGTATATGAGGCCCAGTGGTAGTGTACTGCACTTCCACACCACAGGTCAGGGGTTCTATCCTCAAACTGGGCAAGGTCGACTCAGCCTTTCATCCCTTCAGTGGATCGATAAATGAGTACCAAGCTTGCTTGAAGACACTGGGGTTTTTGCTTCAGATTGACCACCTGATCGGGACATCTGCTCATGCACTTCAGCGCCCAATGATCATGCATACTAAGATGGGCACAGTAGGCCTTGGCCTTCATGGGCTGTTGTGCCACTGAGTTTAGTTTTAGCATGTGTATATATATATTAGAGGATATATATATATATATCAGACAATAGTGAATACTCTGAAGATGCTATTAAAATGACATTTATTTAATAAAGTAGAAAAAAAAATTGGAGGTCATTGTTTTATCGTTTCCTGCATTAACATGGGTTTTATATCGATTTTTTTAAGAGCACAAAAATAATTTAAAACTGGCATGTACCAGAAAAGGAATATTTTATAGCAATAAAATTCAAATAATTGAATTTTGATAGAAATTTATTTTTAGAAAAATATAGGCTACCTTTTTTTATGATTATTAGATTAAATAGATTATATAAAATTATTTTTCCCATTAAACAATAAAAATGATTTTATAATGCAAAAGTAAGTACAACAGGAGGTGATAAATAAATATCAATAAGAGTCATGCACATTAAAACAGATACATACTTTCTTCTGTTTGCAGTTTGTATGCCAGAACACCATCTTCCCTAACCAGCCATTCTTTACAAACTATAAAGAGGAAACACATATAAATAAAGAGATTTTCTCTAGACACTGTTTTTAAAACAAGTTCAACAAACTTATTGAACTTGATGTATTAAAAAACACATATAAAATGATGTAAACATAAATAAAATCTAGTTTTATAACAATTTGGGCAGTAAGGATGAAAAACATACCATTGTTTTAAAGTTGTGCTACAGCAGTGGTTGGCAAACTTTTAGAAAGAACCAAATTTATGGAAACCAAGATAACTGGTTAACTAACCAAGACAAATGGCTCTTTGATATAGGTACCAAAGAGCCATTTATTTAGAGAGTCACATATGCATATGCAGGAGGGGAAGGAGAGTCTCCGGTAGCAGTTGCAATCAAGACTGCTGCACTAAAATTAACTTTTTCTTTTATAATATTTAAATAAAGATTTACACAAAATAACACTTTCCATTCCTTCCAAAACTATGAAATTTGAAATTTTTTGTATTTTTGTGGCTAAATGCAAAAAACAACAAACCCGTCAAAACATCACAATATCGGAATTTAAGATACCAAGATATAGATGAAAAAGTGTCTCTACAAATGACATTGCTAGACCTTTTGTGAAATCTCATGTTTGCACTAATGATTACAATTGATTTTGATTGTTTCTGCATATAAAAGAAATAAATCATTTCAACTCGCTCTTCTTATAAACCCTTAAATGTCATAAAATATGCAATGCATTTTTGTCACTTCTGTTGTAGGTTTAAGTGTATCTCTTGCTCACATTCAAAAATGCTCCCAAACTCATGAATGCAAATCAGCAAATGTTGTTGGAAATCACTTAGAGGAGGAGTGTCATCCCATGGTGGCATTTCTGCCAATAAATTAGACGTACTGCTCTAGAACTAATTTTAATATTGTTATACTGATTCTCAATACACTTTATCAATCAAGGTCAATTTAGTAAATAAATCTTAAGCCAGTCTAATGTTTAATTTTAAACCCAAATAAGGTAAAAATTTTCAATAGATAATTATAAAGGAGGAAAAAGTAAAACAATAATTTTTAGAACATATCATTATTTTTTTAAATAATTCATACTGTTAGAAGTCTGAGGGGCTTCAACCATCTATATAAAAAGCCGTAGTTTGCTGACCCTGTACTAGAGGAATGAATAGCCACCATACACACTATCTAGAACAGGGGTCGGCAACCTTTTGAGTCGAAAGAGCCAAAAATTACAATTTACAAAATTTCAAACTTTTTAAAAACCCACAAAATTTTTTCTTTCCAACAATAAATAGTACTTGCAAAAATAAAGTTTTTTGATAAAAAAAAAACTAATCTATTTATTCATAAGAAAAAATATCTATTTATTCATTTATAAGTAGTGTTTTTCACAACAAATTAGATAATATATATATATGGCATTAGAAACAAATATTTATAGAAAAGTAAAGGTCGAAAAATTGGAACTTCACTGCCTGGCAGGAAAAAATGGCAATAATTACGCATTTTAAGCTTTTTAATTAATACCTTTTCAACTAATTGCAATATTGGAATATAAATGGTCAAAACGGATTCCTTTGATCATTCCCGATCTTTTGGTACCTTTGGAGACTTTCTGCATCGTGCAGTTCGTGAGAAGATACACCTAGGTACTAAGTTGCTTGCATAGATACATTTGTTTACCTATGAATTTTAATAGTGTAGATAAATAATATTTGCGTATGGAACTAAAGAGCCACACATCCGAAGCTTCACATCCAAAGAGACGCAGGTTGCCGACCACTGATCTAGAATTTTGAATATACATTTAAATTATATGTATACATGTATTTTTATGAGACAGAACAAGAGTTTTGTCTGCATATATTTTGGCTATTCAAACAAGAAAATATAAGGTATTGTATTTTTTACACTAAATATATATGTCATTCTTATTATGTCTATTCCAGTAAGATAAGGCAAGACATTTGTGTTATTAAGAAAACAGATAAGCTTCAAATCTACTATTTTGTACAGTACTTAATAAATTTATTTATTTATTATTAATATATAGAAGTCTTACACTTGTAATTTTTCTCACTAATTAAGAAGTCTATATTAACTTGTTTAATCTGTTTTTTTTTATTATAGTCTTGCCATCAACATACATTCTATTCAACATGAACATTGATGATTAAATAAAAATACAATGTATATTTTTCAATATACATAAAAAAGGTGATTTTAATTAAAAAATTACATCTTCTTGTACGTCTACAATAAACTATTTCCAAACATTGATAAAATATACATCAAAATGCAAGAAGGTTATTATTTTTGTTTATTAATTTATGAACAATAAGTTCAATTTCTGACAGAATTGATAGTTTATAAGCTACTTGCAGTAGTGAAAGAAATTAATAATAATAAAAAAAAATCCTTTTTTAATTACTTAGCACACAATAAAATTATAATTAACTGAAAAATATTTATCATATACAATGGATATTATCATACAGATAATATCCATAAGAAAAAGTTTTTCAAATATTAGTATTTTTAAGGCAATATGTAACACCAGTACTCATTTCACAAAATTTTCATCAGACTCAAAAAAGGGGTAATAAATTTTAAAAGAAATTGCCATATCTATATATCTTGTCTAAAAAATAATGCATAAATAATTGAGTGCTATTGAAATACTTAGAATTGCTTTTAACGTTCTATGGGAAAAAAAGAAAAAAAATCAAAAATCAATATATTTTCTATTATCTTAAATAATGACATTTCACTAAAAAGATCCTGTGTTTGCAATAGTTTTGTGTTCTTAAGCCCAAAATGAACTACATATTTGTTGCACATTAATAGAATTACTTAATGTTTTTTTAATGTTCAAATACATTTATTCAAACAACAATCATCCATCATATCAAGGTCTTTTATGAAATCTTTACACAAATAGTATACTTACTTATAGGGAAGGGGGTATTAAACTGTAAGAACACAGATTGGGGGGGGGGGGGGGGGGAAAAAAAAAAAAACACAAGCAGGGCTTTACATCAAGCATTAATATTTGAAAAATCAATGCATGCGGACAACACACTACAAATTATATCATCTTATAAGAAAGAGTTCTTATTTTGCATTACTTTTCAAAATAAAAGTTCTACAATAATGTAGCTAGTTCCTAAGGTAAAATGACATGAAAATAAGCAGCCTTAACCTCTAAATGAACAATTTAAGTGAAATTAAATACTCCTGTCTTAGTGTCATTATCTAAGCTAATGCTCATTCTCTTCATTGTAAAATAGATTCAGAAATTTTGCAGTAAGACAGGGATTCTCAACTACTGTGCTGTGGTACTTTTGTGTGGTGCCAAATTTTTTAAAAATTATTAATTTAACTCAGAGAAAAAAAAAATAAAACCCTGAGCCAAATCATTTGGCTGTTTTATAGAAATGAACTAAGGGTATTCGTAGAATATTTAGCTTATCCTTTTGTGGATAGATGAATATCAAAAAAAAATTTGATTGGGTTTGTAAATCCTTTGTGATAACAGAAACATCTGTAAATAAATTAATTATGAATGAAGTGGGAAAACTAATTTTGCTCTATAGTAATTAAGATCTAATTTCAAAACATTCAGAAGAGTATGAATTAAAATTAGAGACAATTATCTCATAATAGCCAAAAAAGCTTTAAAAATATTGTTACAATTCTCTACATCTTATTTGTGTGGATTCGAGTTTTCAGCATTAAGAAATATAAAAATGAAAAAAATACAGGGACTTTTCAATGTATTGCACAAAATAAGAGTGGCATTATCATTTTTAGAACCAAATATAAATAAAAATTATCAAAAATCATCAAGCTCAAAGTTCGCCTTAAATGTATTCTTATAATTCATTTGTAATTAATTGCTCAATAAACATTTAGTTGTCTTTGTCATACATATTATTTTATTTACCATTGAAAATTATTATCAAACTATTTTACATAGTGTATTACAGATAAGTAAAATTCTTTTATGAACTAAATTTTATTGTTAGTTTGTTGCCAAATTTTGTGAAATTGTAAAAAGTGTACCGCAACAAAAAAATGGCTGATCATTATTGTAGTAATACTTAGAAATTTTATTACCATGATGAATGTAGCCCACCATTATATACTTTGATCTAAAATTATCATAATGAATCCTATTTGCCATTAGAGGTAAATGGGTTATCAGTGGAAACTAGAATTTTTAACAGATAAGCAGGAAATCTTGATTTGATATATAGGATACTATAACATTCCACTATATGTCCAATCAATATAAAGAATGAAAATAATGCATACCACTTTCTAGAAAGCTATGAATAGATATATAGTACGTAAATGGTAGAACAATGACAACATTAGGTAATGTTATAAAATGACTTGAAAACTATACTCTTTCTCAAAAAAGTGATAACACTAAATCATTTTAAATCATTTACAATATTCATTATACAGCTAGTAATCAATAAAATAATTTTTACAAAATAATGTTTTTCATAGCAATTTTTGAATGAAATCATTATCAATACTCATTACTTGACATTATTTTTAAATTGACATAAAATGCCTACATGTATAATGGTTTTATAATTCTGATAAATTTAATACAAATAACACTATCCAATAAGCTTGGTTTATAAGGAATGAATTTTCAATGGTATTAAAGTTCAAAGATATTAAATACATTTCATATAGAAAATAACTAATCTCCAAACTACTTCTTGAAATATTCATCGATTGTAATTATTCACTGCAAATAATTAAGAAAATAAGAACTCAATAATTTCTAACTCATCTGATTTCTTTACAAAATTTATATAGAATAAGCTTCGTCTATATTTTTACTTCAGGAAACAATAAAAAAATTATGCTGCAATATATGATGGACCTTTATAAATACTATTATTACTCGGAATAGTTCAAAAAGAATTTTCAATTTTAAGTGGTATTACTCATCACTATTTTTCACGTAAGCAATTTTTTTTTATTAACTGAAAAGTTATGTATTTTTTTGGCACCTTTTAAACCAAAAGTTAGTTAAAATCGCACAGTTATTTCCTGACCTTCCGTTAAAGTTCAGTAAAACGTAGAATGAATCCATTGTTTGAAAAAACGTTTTCATTCATCTCACAATGTATATGATTAATCAATAAAGATATAACAACGAATACTACCTGATTCAACTTTGCCTTCTGGTATAGTTACATCCTCTGGTAAAGAAGCTGAAGCCATGCTTCTGACTTGACATTCCATCTTTTCCTTTAATATTTAACAGTCACACTTTCAATAAAAAGTTATACAACACAATATGAACGTTGTTAGCGTTTATCTCAACAGAGGTTGCTACAATTGAAAATAATAACATTTACGATCGTAAGAGTTGTCCACAAGAAAAACAAATGCAACCCATCGCAGGAGACACACACAGATCACGTAAAGTGGAACTAAACAATAAACACAATTCGCGATTGGTCAACAAATGAAGCAGAAGTGAAATATTTGTAACGTTGCCATTTACTCAATATAAAAAGTGTAGAAAAAAACATGATTATGTAATCTATACATACAAATAAAAATGAAGAGTCTGTGTTTGTAATTAGAAATCAACAGCTTTTTACTAAATGCATTTAAAAGTATATACGGTACTTATAAGAAAAAATCGATTTTTAAAATTTTTTGTCTGTCTGTCTGTCTGTTTGTTCCAGCTAATCTCTGAAACGGCTTTACCAATTTTGACGGAACTTTCACTGGCAGATAGCTAATGTTATAAGGAGTAACTTAAATTAATTAGGATTCCCTGAAAATAAAATTAAAACCAATGAAATAGTGAACAATATCCGATTCAAATAGGGATTATTTTTATTCAACAGGGATTATTTTATTTTTCGAGCGTTCTGTCTCAACGATTTCTAGCAGGTATATCGAACGTTTTTATTTGATAAGGTTGCTGCTACTCGCGACATTTCCCGTTCATGTGCTTTGATCCTAATGATTTTACAGTCCTCACCCCATCGACAGTGTCAAAGGTCATGCTTCCCTTTCACCCCTTGCTTGCGTCTTCGTTTGTCTTCGTTTCACCCTGTTGCTACTTAGTCCTGTTTTGATCCTAATGATTTTCCAATTGTCACCCCATCGAAAGCGTCAAAGGTCTGCGTCCTCAGCAAAAAACAAAGAAAAAAAATTGATTCACAAAGTAGAAGAATGACATTATAATTCTAGCATAGGTATTTCTTTACGTGGAATACATAATTATTAAGTTTTCGTAACCTCTGCGAATTGAATAGAGACATTTTTTTGTTAAATTCTTCGTGGACGAAGTCGCGGGTATAACAGCTATTTAACATAAAATAAATGCATCAGAAAGTAATATTAACGTATAACACATCCAGATACAAATTATTTACACTATTTTAAGCGTTTATTACACAAAATTTGTAAAAATGTGTTACTTTTGCTGAGCAGAAGGTAGGTTTTTCAAAAATCGACCCACAAGAGAGTTACGGGGCTTTAAAAAATAAAAAAAAACCTTTTTTATCAGCTATTATATCTACAGACTTTAAATTTAGCAAACATGGTTTTTGTTTAGCTGAGATATGCAAAAAGTATTTTTTTTTTTGTGTGTTTAATTTACAATTCATGTAAAATTAACTCATTAAAAACTTCTTGATCCTTCAGTCTGTATTGTTTAATTGTTCAATTCACCCGTGTGAAGAACGGGTATACCAGCTGGTATAATAAAAATAAAAAACTTTTGATTTATTGATTATTATCTAGGATGTACCAAAGTATATAATGATCTTAAAAAATGTAGAATTTCTCCCGAGAGAACTATTTAAATGAAAATAACTGAAATTTTTTTTTGCATGAATATCATAGTTTTAGTAGGTATCTTTCCCGTAGCCTGGACAATATATCGCACAGACATTTTTAATTTCAGTGTCTTGAAAAGTCCTTTTAGAGCAAGTTTCCTTATGCATAAGCAAAAATTTGCTTAGAAATTAGAATAATTTTACATATGAAATACAGTTATGAGTTCTACTCCAATCAAATTCAAAATTTTGGATTCTTTATTGTTTTTTTACAGTAAATTAAAGCAGCATACCATTGTTTTCTTTTGGACCTCTTCTAAAAATGTTTGCCCGTCATTGGGATGGGACAAAACACTTTTTAATTTAAAACACAGTCAGCTTGACGATGGAAGGCAGTTGATGGTAAGAGAACATCTATTTTATCAATATAAAAGCCCGAATAAAAATAAAAAAATGTAATACATCTACAATTTCCAGCGTTTTTACATACATCCGTTGAGATAATTTAATCAGAATATTAATAAATAAATAAATAGAAATCTCATTTTATATTATCATTTTCATTTACTGTATTTGTATGAATAAGTAAAATACACAGTCCAGTCACATTAATGTGACCATCTTCAAAAGCCAGAATAACCACCTTTCACTGAGCGGACTGCTGCGAGACGTGCAGAAAGACAACCTATTAGGTTCCTGAAGGTGTTCATTGGGATGTTGAGCTATGACGACTCTAGTGCCATGGCCAGTTGCGCTAGATTACGTGAGTGAGGATCCATGGCGCGAACAACTTGATCCAGATGATCCCACAGATTCTCGATTGGATTTGAGTCAGGTGAATTTGCTGCACTGGCGTAGATAGGCCTGAGTAGGCCCCGTATCAAAATTCCTTTGGGGCCCCTTTTGTAAAAATACATAAAAATTATCACATAAACAAAATTTATTTGAAAGTGTTGAAATAATTACATATATAGATATACGTAAAAAAAACTTTATTAATTAAGAGAATTAGGTACTTTTGTGTTTGAAGCCGCATTCACACCAGGGCAGTCAGCGTCGAGCGTCTAGCCAATCTCAGAGACTTCATCTCGCCCGAGATCTAATCTCTAATTGGCTAGACGCTCAATGCTGGCTGCCTTGGTGTGAATGCTGCTTAATGGGTACTTTTCTCGATTTTTTCCCCTGCAAATACATTTATGATAATATCCGTAGTAGAAGAGGATTTTAGTTTTTCCAGTTCTTCAGTTTCTATTGACAATATTGCTATGTCTGATAACTGGTCTTGCCCTATAGAAGTTCTAAGATAGTTTTTAATAATTTTTAGTTTAGAGAAGCTTCTTTCAGCTGTTGCACTTGTAACTGGAAGAGTTAAAAATAGCAGGCAGGCTGTTATAATATCCGGAAAACTGGAAGCGAGGATATTGAAATTAATTAATAGTAATTCTGCGAGCTCTTTGATTGAATATGTTTTCTGAATTTCGGATTTTAAACAACCTTTTACAGAAATTAATTGTTCATACATACCGTTTGTTAAGTCCTTATTGTAATCATTAACTAGTTTTGTGGCCTGCTCTTTTATTTCTTTATTTGAAAAGGATAAGAGTTTACAGGTTGTATAATTTTGAAGATATTACTAAGATCATGTAGACTCCGAAATTTTTTTGTAGGGTTTGCGATATCAACACATCTAGACAGCAATAATATACATTAATTTTGAAAGACGATTTCGGGTCTGAAACTTTTTGATCCTCTGCTAAATCGTCAAAAAAGCACTTTGTTCGCTTTCGTCTTTCATTTTTTAAGAAAGGTGTTACACCCCATCCCTTAGATAGATCTTTAGACTCGTTTAACAAATAAATGAATGAATTTTGGTTTCTAATTGCTACCAGTTCGTTCAGAAGATTATTCAGCAGAATACTAACTTTTTGTAGGTCATTTTTTTCATGCTGTAGGACTTTAGAAATACTACAAAATCATAACTCTTTAATATAGTAGTTATATTCTTACATTCGTCACGTTCGTCTTTTTTAGTTGAAATTAAACTTAGTTTACTTAAAGTTTTCATTATTAGAGAGTAATTTTTTTCGAATACCGAATAAGGCGTAATTTCATGATGACCATCTAGTAGGGCATACTTTTTTAAGGGTTATTTTATATTTTTTGGTAGAATCATTAATTAACATTGTCCAGCGTTTTGTGCTATTGCCAAAAAAAGTATATATATATTTTTTTAAGTGATCGAAAAATTGTGATACTTTGGGAATGTGTTTTGTAGCATCATTTAAAACTAAATTTAATAAATGTGCTGCACAATAAACATACCTGGAATTTGGTGCATGCACTTTTATAAAGGTTTGTAACCCTCCACACACATATACTCCCGGCATAGCATTTGATCCATCATAACTTTGCCCCCTACATTTAGACAAATCAATTCCTTATTTTTCGATTGCATTTAAAATTTTAGTTTTAATCTCTTGGGCAGTGCAATCAGCTACTGAAATAAGTCCCACAAAGGACTCGCAGATTTTAATTTCGTTAGGTACATCATCCTTTTCTTTTATCTTAATATGTCGAAACATTTCAGAAAGTGGATCAGTTTTTGAAAGATTTTGTGTAGTATCCATAATAATTGCCAGAAATGAGGCTTTTTTAATTTTCGTAACAATATTTTCTCTAAATTTGGTTCCAAGCAAATTAATTATTTCACTTTTATGGTGGGACTTAATAATTCATTTCCTTTGACTTCAAAAGAAGTTCCATTAAAACAGGATCATAATTAGATAGCAAGTGTACAATTGATATGAAATTTCCGGATTTGGAATCGTGGCTTCTTAAATGTAAATTGCAAGCCGCTAAAGTAATAATAGCATTGATTATTCGATGCAATACGTTTCGCCAAAAAGTAAATTTACTAATGATTTCCCTATCTAATCTTTCCCTATCTATCTATGAATGTCAAATGTATTTCCTTGAGCCAATTATTACAAGACAGAGCCGATTTAAAATGCTGAAGTGAATTTTCATGATCAGTAATAGTTTGTGTAAAATTGCTTCTAATGGAAACACCATTAACCCATGCTGAGGAATATGATTCGCATTGACGATCTGCTAAAAACCAGCAGAAGTGGAAATACTGTTTGTTTAAAATATCTGAATAGTACAATCATGGTCTTAATATTTTTATACCGGTCTTGTTCAAATATGAATAATGAAAATGTGAAAAGCATCGGTTTGATACTGGATCCTTTGGAAATGGTCTTTGAGGCTAAAATGGTATATAAATGTCTCGCTCAACCAGTTTTGTGAATTTTCCTGGACGTATATATACGTCTTTTCGAAGTACGATCGTTTCTGTGTGCATTGCTATCCATAAAATTATTCCGAAGGTTTTGGAATGCAATAAAATGAACTTGACAGTGTTTAAAAGGATTTACTTATTTATTATTCCTTTTCTGTCCCCCACCCCAATACATCAGATGCGCTCCTCCACGGTGGCATTGGGGAGCGAATCGCATAATTCTTAATTGGCTTTTTTAATGGATTAATTATAAACCTTATAAATTATCAAGATAAGTGTCAATTTTTGTTTTTAATTTTATATATGACAAGCCTATGGGAACACTGGTAATTATTATACTTGTTCTTAACTTAGTACAGTTAAATTAATTTTAAAATTCAGTAGGCAGTACTGATATACTCATAAGTGTATATATCGCTGTAAATGTGTGTTTAATTTTTTATTTGTTTGCTTTCAGTAAATTAATAATTCTTTTTTTAAATAGTCTTTTGTTTTCGACTTTTCAATATGCTCGCGCCCCCTTGGGGGGCGCGCCTCACAGTTTGAGAAACACTGAACTAATTACAATATCGGAATATAAATGATAAAAACGAATTCCTCGGATCATTCCCTATCTTTTGGTACCTTCGACGAGTTTCTGGGTCATGCGGTGCGTGAGAATATAGATGTTCATACAAACAAAGACAAATACGTCTGTTTACCTACGAATTTTAGTAGTGTAGAAATATATAACGGGCTTATAAACCAAAACCAAATTTCAAGTCTTTACACAAACATTATGCCTCATTCTTCGAATTTTCTCACATTGTAATGTGAAAATTTAAGGCTTAGCTTTCCCCCCTTTACCAGCTCTCCCATAGTTCAGTACATCGAGTCTTAATGACAATCAAGATTCGAAATACTACTCGACTTGACCCCATGAAGATCACGACTACCACCACTTGGGAACCACATCATTATTTTGCGTATTTTAAATAAACCTCATAAAAAGATCCGTGTAGCACGCACGCACGCACGCACGCACGCACGCAAGCACACACACACACACACACACA
>BMAV01020994.1:136914-152131 GCA_019973955.1 Trichonephila inaurata madagascariensis | reverse complement strand
TTGAAAGGATGCACAATGTTGAGGAATGATGTATCAGGGCGTCTAAAGAGAGACAAAAGGAATCTCTTAAGAAAATACAATTAAAAAAAGTATTGCAGAAAATGTATCGTGGCAAAAGTTCTGATACAAAAATATGAGATCATTTGCAATAATCAAACACACTTTGAACAGAAACGTGCAGGAGGTATTTTTCTTCAACAAGAAAAGAGCCCGTCTGTAATTTTTAAGGCTCTTAAGCCCTTATACATCAAAAAGTTATTCATTTTGTGACGGGCTCACGCGTCTTTTCTTTAGCATAACCTCTGGGTTCTTTGGGGGCCAAGATTAATGGCAACTCTTTTCCAACCCAAATCCAAGAAGTGAAATGTGAAAAAGAAATGCAAATAAGATAGCTTTTAAATAACGGAAGTTTCAGTAAGTGAAATGGCAATTTTGGGGAATGGTATGTGTGATAGAGAATAGTGTGAATTGACAGCCACCCCGTGAAGAGTTACCTGGAAAGTAAACCAGTAATAAAAGGTGCATACCATTGCACGCGCGCCCAGACGTCTCCATATAGAAATCGAATCTTAGTTGGATTAAGGTAGGACTGATTATTTGATATAAGGACTTGTAATATTATTAGAAGTGAGAGTAGGCAGATAAAATAATTATAACTTAGAGAAAGTGGTCTAAATTACGCGATTCGGTTAAACTATCATTGTGTGTTTGTTCATTATATATTCTCGCTTAATTAAATTTATCTAAATTGTTAGACATTTAAGTTCTATTCTTAATAAAGTCATATTAAGAATTAAAAATGTCTATTCCTTTTGCAAATCCTACACCTCTAGCTTACGCTGACAATCAAAGATACCGTCACCATAAGGGGGCGGTATCACAATTTATCTAACCAACAAGAGATTTTTTGAGACCAACAGCATTAGAGAGTGTTGCAGATGAATCCGTCCACGTTTGGCGAGAATGCTAGCTTTCGTCAAAGCAATCAGGGGGAGAAATCGTCAAAATTCTTGTCGAAAGAAGAGTCTTCTAGCTAAATAGATGGACGTGTTATATAAGGGACAATGCGTTGAACAGCAAAACGATCTTAGATCAAGAGGTAATTGAAAAATAATTGACCATTTTCTTACAAAGGAACTAAAGCGTCAGAAGTACTTTAACCCTTTATCTACCGCATTATGATTTACTGCAAATTTTTTTCATGCAACATTTTTTTTTTTTTTTTGGATCACTGTATTGAAAACTAAGGGATATCAAGATATATATTATAAAAGCGAAAGTATGTTTGGTAGTCTTTCACGGAAAAACAACAGAATGGATTTTAATGAAACTTTACAATAATATTTCTATGACCGGTACACGGTGATTATACTTTCCCCCCTATGTGGCTTGATTGATTGATAGAATATTAACGTTGCACTGTTCAGCTACACGAGGACTTTTGGCGACGGACCACGTAATTTTGAACCATGGTCAAGTGACGTGGACGACACCTGAGCTGGCACCCCCCTCTCCTAACTACCACACCACACCAACGGGAGGACGTTTCAGCTCTCGACAGATTTAACGTGCATCGCTGCCCAACACGGCGGGTCTTTAGTGGTAATGGGCTCGAACTCATGACAAGGCATGCCCCTATCCGATACCTATACCACTCGGCTACCGCGGCCACTCCCCCTATGTGGCAGCGAAGGTACAATGAAGGGACATGTGTCGAAAACATATTCATCGAATCATTTGCTTGAATAAACATATTCACATCGAAATGTGAAAAGCCGATTTTCCAGTCTAGCTGGCGTTGGTGTTAGATAAATATGTTTCTTTTAGTATGCGCGTCTTAGGTCTTAGTAAAGGTAGTCGTCCCAAAATGTCTTGGCGGTCCACCGGTTGATTTAGCCCTGTTCTAGAGTAAACTTTACGTTGTTGTAGCCCTATTATACTAGATCTTTGTAGCCCCTCATCTTTTCTTTAATACAAAAACAAAACTTATACCTTTTTATAAGTCATTTGCTATATATTCTTTTTACTAGTATAGTATTATTGACGACAGTTTTCACTAACGTATAATGCTTTAGACATGCTGATGTCAAGAATTAACTGTATTGAAGACAGAGGAATATAAATACTATAGGAGTGGTAAGAGTTTTAGGGTTTGGTTACAATAGTTATAATCAACTAGGTACTATTCAATACGTATATCTTACACCAATAAAAGCGTTCAGGTTGGCTCACGAAAAAGAATTTGTTTCCAGTGCTATTCTTTATCGGTGGAAAATTCAAAAATTCTGTTCTCTTGAAAGGCTACTGTCATACACTCTTAAAGTATGGTTACTACCATTGCTTTTTATCAATTCATAACGGTTTGTGGTACAGGATAAAAATTTTGCATGACATTTTACTGACGGTTACAAAAATTTTCTGTTTGATTACTTATAATTTTTTCCAGTAAATGTAAAATCCAAGAGACATGTCTCTTCAACTCATCTGTAACAAATAAATTTTTTAAATATAGGACTGATTGCTCATCAACTTCGTATTTACTAGCAACACGAGAGCTATTGTCGACAGACCTCGTAATTTTTTGCCTCATTCAAATGACGAGGATGATACCTGAGCTGATATCACTCGCTCCGAACTTCCCCACCACATCAATGTGAGGACTTTGAGCCTCGACAAATTTAAAGTACATCGGACTCTTTCAAAGCGTGTCTTACATGGCCTCACTAATCATCTGAAATAATGCTGGTCATGAATTCGTGAAAATGGCCATTCGGTACTGGGGAATTTTTATAACAGATAACTCAGTCACTCATAAGTGAGTGAGTGAGTATTAATGTCACAGTATTCAGCCAAACGAGGGCTTTTGGCGACGGACCTTGTAATTTTGAGCCATGGTCAAGTGACGAGGACAACACCTGCAATAAATACATTAGAGGAGGTATGTTAAATAGAGATTTAAAACTTCTAAATTTTGGATGTATTTTCATCAAAGGACACCATGTAGAACAGAGGAAGTATACTTTTAGTAGATTGCATCCAACTGATCCCAACAGATCACATCTGAGATTGCAGGAAATTTATTAGTTACTTGCTCTGCTCAGTGGCGTAACGGAGAATAGCAGGGCTTCCCTGTAAAGTCAGGTCTTGGGCCTCATGCCCGGATCTTAGAAAGGATACGTACTTGGCGTCAGTCAGGCTTCGGGCCTCCTAGAATACTGCCCCCCCAGCAATGCGAAGTTGTACGTTACGCCACTGGCTCTGCTGTGTCGTTTTTGTACCTTTTTTTTTTTTTAAAAAAAAAACTTTTCACAAAGAGTTTATTATAGATTTATAACGCAAGTTCAATCGTGCAAAATTTCTTTTTAACAATTCCCATGATTTTTCCCTAATTTATTTATTATTTCAGAAAAAAATATAATTGAAGAAAATTATTGTGCAGTAAAGTAAAATTGTTTGAATCTAAACTATTTTATTTATATAAATAAAATATACGAAGCCCTCTCATTGCAATATATTTAAAGGTTTTTTCTGTCGTGAAAACGAAATTTGACTAGTAAAACGAAACGTAAGAAATAGTATAAAAAACAATGATTTCTAAATATAAAGAAAAAAATGGTATTATACGTATTTAGAAAATCGTAAAAAGCAGATAAAAAATGAAAAACTTGCATGTTTAAATTACAAATATTATTATGTACTTTCTATAATAGAAATACCGTGCATTTTACTTTTTAAATTACTTTTTCTTTACTTTTCTCTTTCATTTCACATACTTCTATTTTAAGTAATTTTCTTCTCCTTTTATTTATGATTATTAGATTTTTTTAAAAAATTTAAAAGCCTAATTAAGTTACATAATATTTTGATAAGTATATATTTTATCTGAAATTTGACAAGACAAGATTGTAGGCTTTTTTATGCAATTTGTTATGATCATGGCAAAAGAATATAATAATAATAATAACAATCATCTATAACATTAGTAGACTTCCTAGGAAAAGAAAGTGTAAAATTACTATTTTATATAATTTTTTACAACGTAGCATAAAACTACATACATCTAAAGTCGCCTTTTTTTACAGTTTATTCTCCTATAACATTAGATCAGTGTTTCTCAACCTATTTTTTACTATGCCCCATAAGACTTTTAAAAATTCATATGTCCCCCCCCCTTACACATATAATATTGATATATATTTAAAATTAAGAAAATATGAATTGAAATAAACGTAGATTAAAGATGCATATTAAAAGACTTAAATACAAAAAAAACTTTTTTTTGTATGACAAATATTTTTGGAAAATGATACCTCTAAAAGTAAGGTTTTTTAAAATTACCAACTTAATTTACTTACCATTCATTTATCACTAATATTTGTTCAACTTACGTATTTTTTAAGACTACATGACTCCTATAACAATTTTACTGACGTTTATTTTGAATAAGCCCTAACAATTAATAACGAACAATTCTGCAAAACACTGCAGAAACTTAGATCCCCCCAGCATTAATTATTTCAAACTATTTGAAACAAACAGCGGGATTGTGTTAGGAAAGAATATTTTATCGTCAAACAGACAGCTATTTAATAATTTTATTACAATTAGTCTCATATTACAAATTGTGTAAAATATTTTTTTATAATCGGCTACATTACGAATAAATAGCTCATATACGCTTTAAATTAGTCCTTTTTCGAACTGTCCCCCCCCCCACGTGAGGATTCAAGTGGCCCCTTTGGGGGGGGCGCTCCCCAGGGGGGAGAAACACTGCATTAGATGGTCGCAAAAGCTGTACAGCAGCTGCGAAATTCTTTTCTCTTTGTTATGTGTGTATGTCCGGCAGAGAACACCTGCTCAGGTGCCAGCCAATCAATGTGTTGCTCCACCAAGGAATTTAAGCTCTTACGACAGTTCAATTTCACACCATCATATATTTTCTATCAGTCTGAGGAAAAGGATAAAATTACTAAGGAATAAATTACAATAACTATTTCTTTGTAAGTTTCTAACATAAATTTTTTTTTAAGTCAGGTCAACAAAGAAAAATTTTATTTTAGTTACTTTTTATTGAATAATTGCAATTAATATATATATACACTAGCGGTCCCGACAGACGTTGTCCTGTGTACACACGTCTTAAATCCGAAAATAACAAACTTTTTTGAATAAGTTGTAACAATCTGGACCGTTTGGATGAAATTTTTATATAAAGAAAGTTATAACAATACCTGACATACAGTTACCACAATTCGACCTATCGATTGCGTGTGATTGATTGATTGATTAAATATTAACGTCGCACTGTTCAGCAACACGAGGGCTTTTGGCGACGGACCACGTAATTTTGAACCATGGTCAAGTGACGTGGACGACACCTGAGCTGGCACCCCCCTCTCCTAACTACCACACCAACGGGAGGACGTTTCAGCTCTCGACAGATTTAACGTGCATCGCTTCCCTACACGGCGGGTCTTTAGTGGTACTGGGCTCGAACTCGTGACAAGGCAAGCCACGGTCTGATACCTATACCACTCGGCTACCGCGGTCACTCGATTGCGTGTGAGTATGTATTTACTATGAACTAAGTTGAGTACAGAAGCTATTCTGAATAGAAACTTAAACTTGTTTTGATTAAAGGGTAAAAAAGATCTCGACTATTTTCTCGACTAAACTCGAGCTATTTTCATAACAGGTATATTTTTTTTAATGCACAAAAAATAAATTTATCGTAATGCCATTGAATGTGCAATGTTTTTGGTTAATCCTTGAGGGGTATAAGCAAACAAATGCGAGGGTTTGCCAAACCTCGGACATGCAACATATAATTGGCCGTGCGAAAAGCAAGGGTTTTCTAAATCTAAGCCACAAATTGTCGTTGTTTGACCTTGTGACTTATTAATGGTCATAGCAAATGTCAAGCGAATTGGAAATTGCAAGCATTTGAATGGGTAGGTGAGTCTGAAAGAATCATTGGGATCTGTGGTAGAAGTACAACTTCACCTGGAAGTTTGCCGCTCAAAATTGTGGCCTCAAGAATATTTCCCATGATTTTTTTATGAACAATCACGCTCCTTTACATAATTTTGGCATATTTTTAACTAATTGCGATATAGGACAGAATTGTGAATCTAAACCATTCTCGAATCCACTTGAACCCACATAAAAAATATCATCCAAATCGGTCCAGCCATTTAGGAGTTCAGTCACATACAAACGCACAGAAGAATTACATATATAAAGATATATGCCGTATCGTGGCGAAATGAATATTCTTTCCGATTCTGTAATTATTTTTTTGTCTCATTTTGATAGAAAAATTAGATTGCAATTTTAAAAACGGCTAAAATATCGGAAAATTCTCCCCTCTTCTTTCTTTTTTTTTCTTGCCCCTCATTAGCAGAATAAGCAGCACACAGGGGTAAAACAATTATGCGTTTTAAGGTTTTTAATTAATATATTTTTAACTAATTGTGATGTTGGACCAAATTGTGAATCTAAACCATTCTCGAATCCACTTGAACCCACATAAAAAATGTCATCAAAATCGGTCCAGCCATTTAGGAGGAGTTCAGTCACAAACATAAGCACAGAAGAATTATATATATAAAGATATGACACATAATCACAATATTAAGTGACAAAAAAGAAAGCTGGTTTTCTTGCAATTTTCCTTTCTATATATGGTGTTGAATTATTATTTTTATTTGTTATTACCTATTCATTAATTAAATTTAATTATTCTGATAAAATAGTAAGTAAGAAATCACATTCTCAGAAATTAGGTCATCCCAGGTGGGATTTCGAAATCACGACCTTTGAATTAGGAATCCATCGTGCTATCCATTGCACTACAGGGACACAACGAACGATTTTCCTTTCTATATATGTTGTTGGATTATTATTTTATAGGTTGTTAATATATATTCTTTAATTAAATTAAATTAATGCATTAGTATTTGAAAAAACAATATTAACATCAAGTGTCATCAATACAAATTTAAAAAATATATTTAAGCTTGAATGGATGCATAGAAAATATTTTATTAACAATTAAAAATTTGAGCAATTGAATTGAATATATATATATATATAGAGAGAGAGAGAGAGAAAGAACTAATAGAGTAGAGGAAGTGAAAAAACCGCAATGCTTTTTGTGCATGATTTACTAGAATTAACATTAAAGACAGCACACAATTCTGGATTCAATAATGGTTATCGCCATACAAAAACTGTGTAGCTAAATGATATAAGATGATTATGTTTAATAAATTAAAAGGTGCATTCTTACTTTAGTAATATCTTTTTGTGAAACTGTTGAATGGATGTCAAAAGCAGGATTCGTTGCATATGTCACATACACATACAATAGTGTCCAATAATTGCATGTTCATATTATGAGAATTACTACAACTGTCCTGTGATATTGTAATTAATTAGTAAGATTAGCACACACAGGAACTTAATTTGCACGCACAAATTGTTAGTACAGTCTACATTTATACTTTTTTCTTAAAATATTATTTCCTATTTTTGGTAAATAAATTATAGCATCCATTTAATTAACGCCACTTGTTTAACACACATCTAGAAATAAACCCACATTTCAACTTGAATTTATTAAATAACTAAATAACAGTTTTTAATAATCAAAATATTGTAGAAAAATCTTTCATTAAAATTATTTTGTACTTGAACTTCTGTTCTCTGTTATACATTTTGAAATTTTACTTCTTGTTTTTCTTAATAATAGCTTGCTTGTGACTTCTTCCTAAAACTTAAGTCCTGTATTTTAAATAACTTGTTCTTCATTCGAAGAACAATTTAAATTTTGAATATTAAAAATTATGTATATATGTTATGTATGGGCCTAGGTAGAGTAGGGGGGGGGGGGGGTGGAGAAACACATTGCTTTAGACCAGGGGTGTCAAACTCTCATTTTTGCGGTCCGGCCAATATATCGGCACACAGTAATATATAATAAAATAAAATAAATTCACCAGGAAAATAGGAAAGATAGTAGCAGAGAAGAGATGTCAAGTGTCAGGAAGTAAACATTAATTTTTCTTGTTCTTTTATATGTGCTTATTATAGTGTACTATTCGAAATAAACCTATGTTTTTATGAATATTGATTATTTTTGGGGCCCACCTAAATTTATACCTTATTTGTTTGGCCCAAGTTAGCCTTTGAGTTTGACACCCCTGCTTTAGACTCTTCTAAATTTGTCTCTTGACACCTATTTTTTTCATCGAATTTAGCAACATTAGGCGATAAAATTTGTCACCAAGTTTATCACAAAAGTCACCCCTACTTGTTCAGAACTATGAAAAGAATATCTTCCATTTATGTGCAAATCATCTTACCAGCAGGGAAAGAAAAGATTTCCAAGAAAGTCCAAGTTTTCCAAAACCCTATTCATAACAGTTAATGTTTATTCTATATGGAATGTGCTCTGTGCCCTACTTGGACTAAAATTTTCTTTGAAACAGTGAATTTAGGAAAGAGGCTTCAAATTATCATGCAGAATGATATTAAAAAGTTTGTTACGGAGTTATTGATGAATGCAAGAAATTTAATTTTTTTAAAAAAATGAAACAAGTTAATTTCGAATTTCGAAAAGAAACATATTTTATGCAAAAATATTAAATTAAATTGATTAAACAATCAATACTAATTTGAAGCGGTATTATATTCATGTCATTATATAGGATGTCATATTGGTACGTATTTTTATTATGAAGAAAGTAAAACAAATTAATTAATAGAAATATATTTTAACTAGAAAATGGATTTATTATACTTTAGAAATAGAAATCTTTATTTTTGTGTAAATATTCATTTTCTCTTTCGCCTACAGTTCCTCTTATACATTCAAGTCTGAAAGTTACTTAAGGGTGTTAAATTTGTCTCGAGAGCCGAAAATATAAACAATTTTCGATTCGATGGAATTCTTTGAGGTTGAAATGAAATAGTTCAATTCTTGTACACATTATTTAAAAAGGAATGAGGCTTCAAAAAAAGTGTAAAATATTTAAAATATAATCATAATTTTAAAAATTATAGCCATATGAAAATAAGAAACATTTCTGTTAGAAATATTAATTAGTTTTACGTTGAGGAATGATATTTTCCAAAGTAGTAGCTCTAATTACTAGTAACAAGTTGATTTACAAAGTTAAACATATCCTTTTTACACTTTAGATTTTTTTATATAAATAGAATAATACATTTTACTTTTTAAAAAATAAAAAAAAATACATTTTAAAATTTTTTTAAAAAAAAAATTTTAATATTTTTCAAATATTTTGGAATACAAAATATATATAGTATTAAAATCAGGTAGAGTTTAAAGAGTATGATACATTTTATAATTCTATAAAATTTTATACACCAAAGGCTATTTTAGAAAATAGCCCGCGCAACATAAAATTTAATTATTTATTACAGAAATGTTTCTTTTTTTTCAAATGCTTATAATTTTTAAAATTATGATTACACTTTAAACATTTTACCCTTTTTTGAAGCCTCATTCCTTTATAAACAATGTGTAAAAGAATTGAATTCTTTAATCTTAATTTAAGGTATCCGACTACATTCGGAACCGTTATTGTAAAAAGGCGCATAAATGGATAGTTTTCATGGTATTTAGTGTCACTTAGATTAGAATACATATATAAAATTGTTTTAAGGACATTTTGACAAAAAAAAATTATTTAAATACAATATTTCGGCAAAAAATTAACAGAATAATTTCTTTTCTAAGTGTTCTCCTTTTGTAAAAAATGCTTCTATTATAATAATATTTTGCCTGTATATAGTTCAGACCTCTGTACAGAGGCTGAACTAGAATTTTTGAAATATATAACTTAGAAGTGAGTTTATCCATATTTTACGACAACACAGCGGAGGAATTTTAAGAAAAAAACGACAGCAATTATTTAAATTGGTGGTAACTCTGAAAATAATGTGAATTTTTCAAAAACTCTAGTTGAGCCTCTGTAGAGAGGTCTGAGCTATATACAGGCAAAATATTATAATAGAAGCATTTTTCACAAAGGGAGAACAATTGGAAGAAAAATTATTTTAAGTTAATTTTTTGCCAAAATATTGTATTTAAATAACTTTTTTTTGTCAAAATGTCCTTAAAACAATTTATACATGTATTCTCTAATCTAAGTGACACTAAATATCATGACAATCATCCATTTATACGCTTTTGCAAAATCACAGTTCCGAACGTAGTCGGATACCTTAAAAGAATGATATCTGTTTGAAAATTTTTTATATATTTTCAGTCCTCGACTCAAATTTAAAACCCTTAAGACTCTCTTAAGATGATTAACAACAATTAGTTCCATCAAGATTTTAAAGATGTCCCCTCAATCGATTTCTTTTTGTGCTGTATTGAAATAATTTTAAAACCGGATTCTTATTTGAGTTTATGATATTCTAGAGTTTTACTAAGATGAATGGTGTGGATTATGTAATTCGAATTACTTTCAGATGACGAGAACGACCCATGAGATTTGCTTTCCAAACTTCAAAAAGGGGGACGTTTAGTTTCATGGATGTGCTGCAGTTTTCATTGCTCTGGAAGATGAATCTTTGATGGAATTTGAACTCATAAGTAAATCTAATTGAACATTGTCGGTCATATGAAGCGCGAAATCTTAACTTTTGACCCGTGGCTACTTTAAATTCGATATAGGATAATTTTAGGAAATTATAGGATAATATATTTTAAGGTACTTTTAGAGTAATACTTTTTGGAAAGTGAATTTTTAAATGGGTAATATAGTTATTCAAGAAATAAGCTAAAAGTTGCTCGAAATCTCAAACTAAAATGCATGTAAACTGACTTCAAAAAGGGAAGATAGACAGTCAGATTTACCAGTAAAAGAATGAAAATGAAGATACAAAAGAAATGCGGTTTGTATGAATAATGATAAAATGAGCTTTATGAAAAACTATCAGAGGAAGCTTATAATTCCTGCATTTGTAATTTATGAGAAATTTTGGTTATGCTTGATGATCTGAAATCGTGTAAGTACTAAGTTATCGTTAGACATATTAAAGAGATGTCGTTTACCCTATTCGTTGCGATGTTAGGAAAATGAATAGAGTTGTGATTGTGTGTGTGTGATGGAAACACGTCACAAGCCGATGCCTTCAGACGTGTTTCAAAAACTGGAATCAGTTTGAATCTAAAATTCCAAAACTTCAGCGCTAAAATGTGTTTCAAGCTGCCCATCGCAAGTTGAATTCTAGCAGCTTTGGTTTGAAGGAAAAGGAACACTATGATGCCTTAGTTCAGCGGTTCTTAAACTGAGGTCCGCAGCGCCTCTCTAGGGCGTCCACAGAGTCTCTCATAAAACGTTCAAATTTCCATGTTTTACAGACTCCGAAAGACCTCGTGGAAAAATTGATAGATGTGCCATACTAGACTAAATTACTAAATATGTAATGTTGCCCCCCTTGGGTGCCCTTCTCTTTGATTATCAGCGTGAGCTAGAGGTTGTAGGATTAACGAAAGAACTAGAAGATTCCATGATCTTAATTTGTCTTTATTATAAGACCTTAAAACTTAAACTTCTAACAGATTAGATAATAATAATATACGTGAGAGAATCTACGATGACAAAACACACAATATATATAATACCGAATTAGTTTAACCCGGACCACACTATCAATAACTAACACGCCTAAACTCAATTCCAATAATATCTCAGATCTTAATATTAAATAGTCAATCTACCTTAACTTCGATCGTCGATCCAATCTTAATGGAAGTTGCGTATTTACTCGAGTGCAATGGTATGCACCTTGACCTAATGGCTCTATCTCCGGAATAACTTCTCTTGGCTGTCACTTCACAATTGTATATCCCGCTCTATCATAACATTCCTTAAATTGCAACCTCGTTTATTCTAACTTCTGATATTTAAAAGCTTTCTAATTTGCATCTCTTATTCACGCTTCACTTCTTGGGTTTTGGTCGGAAAAGAGTTGCCCTTAATTCTGGCCCCAAAAGAACCCAAAGGATATGTTAATGAAAAGACGCGTGAGCCCGTCACAAATAGTCTTCAATGAAGAAAGTCTACAAGAACTTGTACTTTGGTCCCGAATATTAACTCAGGGAGGGATGTTCAAAATCTTGGGGGTCTGCGATATCACCCTGATACATAAAGTGTGGTTGGGGGGCCGGGTGCGTCGATCGGAAGTTTAAGAACCGCTGCCTTAGTTCATTGCCGATCATTGTAACAACAATAACAGCGACTACGATCCGCAGACGCCTTCACAAGCAAAGACTTCAAGCAAAATGATACCAGGAATGTTGAATCGACAACAAAGAAGTAAGATAGTACATAGCTTAGACTGGTCATCAACGAATTTCTGTACTATTCACACACGAGTTCCGATTTACTTTGCTTCAAGTCATGTGCTGTCTTTGATAAGGTAAGTAAGTATACGTCACTAGATGAAACTAAAATGTTGAAATGCACAGTTATTACAGGAGTTGAAATGGGCTGGAAGCACACTGATTTGTTTGTGCTCCACCGGAAAACCCTGAACGCTGTAAAATATCGGGAGGAGACACTTGTTTCCTACGTCACATCAATACTAATGAGTTCATCCTAGTGAATATCTTTTCCCAACTTTACTGCACTAGTTTTATAAGTTAATATCTTGAGGACCAAGGTTCGGTTGTAGCGAATAAAAGGATCCGCTCGGTCTCTGGACCTTAAGCCGATAGAATATCGGAGAATACCTTGGCAGAAAGGTGTTTCTTTAAGTAGTGTTAAATGAGATGGAAAGAGTGAAAGTGTAAGTTACATTAAGATCGCACTATAAGGCAACACTAGGGCTATTGGCGACGCCCTTCGTAATTCTGAACTTCGGTCAACTTGTGATACCGCCCCACTTTGGTGACCGTATCTTTGATTGTCAGCGTGAGCTAGAGGTGTAGGGTTTGCAAAAGGAATAGACATTTTTGATTCTTAATATGACTTTATTAAGAATAGAACTTAAATGTCTAACAATTTAGATAATATTAATTAAGCGAGAATCTATAATGAACAAACACACAGTAATAGTTAAACCAAATCGCGTAACTTAGACCACTACAATTATTTAATCTGCCTACTCTCACTTCTAATAATATTACAAGTCCTAACAATAAATAATCATTCCTACCTTAATCCAAATTTAGATTCGATCTTATGAGGAAACGTCTGGGCGCGCGTGCAATGGTATGTACCTTGTTTTAATGGCTTGTTTTCCAGGTAATTTCACGATTGGCTGTCAATTCACACTTGTCTCTTTCACACATACCATTCCCCAAAATTGTCCTCTCACTTACTGAAACTTCTGTTATTTAAAAGCTATCTTATTTGCATTTCTTTTTCACATTTCGCTTCTTGGGTTATGTTAAAGAAAAGACGCGTGAGCCCTTCACAAACTGACGAGAACGACACCTGAGTTGGCACCCCCTTCTCCAAACTTCCACATCACGCTGACTGATCACGCCTTCTATACCTCATGTCTCTTCAGTGGCAACAGAGTTCAAACTAACTCGCCGGTCACAATATTTCGTGACCTTGACTACTCGACTACCGATGTCACAATATTTCGTAGATGTCAAATTTCAATTTACCGTAACAATTATAATAAAGAGTATGATTATGTATAATTTAATTATAGTTTGCTTAATGAATGCGTGTTATGCGCGAATGTGTAATTTTTTATATATTAGTTTATCATAATAATTCAACTATAATATTACACGATATTTGTAGAAACAAATCACATAATGTACAGTCTAGAGAAATATGAAACATATTTGTTAAAAAAAAAAAAAACATAAACTTTTTGTAAATAATTACTCGTATATATGATTATTGAAGGTCCACTCAAAATGAAAGCATGACTATTTTTATTTACAGGTTTTTAATTTTTTAGAAAAAAAAACATTTAACAAAAAAAATGCTAAAAAAGAATTTAATTGTTTTGTAGGTACCATTAAAACTACATTTTATTGGAAAGGTTTAAACTAAGAGTAATTGTTTCAATGAGTCATACAAGCACTTCCGAAATATTTATTAAAACAAACAGAAATAACTTTAAAAATTTAATTCTTGACCTTTTCAGATCACCTTTTGCCCATAACATAGGAGAAAGAAAGAGAGAGAGAGAGCAAGAAATTTATTGTTAGAGTTTCAAAGAAATTAAAGCGAAACTAATTGTGTTGTGCCGAATATCAAGAAAAATAGTAAGTAATAGTAATATCAACGTTTTGCAATTACAGTAGAGCGTTGTTTATCCGAACGTTCATTATCCGGAGCGTCAAATATCCGGACCAGTTTTTTTTTTGTCAACTACATGTACTGTATATGAATACGTTTTACAATAGTGCAATTTTCAACATTTGTTTCATGTTGTAGCGAAGAAACGAAGGTGTACAATGGTGATTATTTTCCACAACAAAGGTAAAATTGCGACATTTTTTTTGCACCTATTTTGCTTTTTCTTCAAACACGTTTCCCGCATGTGGTAATTTTCAATATTCGTACAGTGTCCGGTTTCATGACCGAAAACCGAATGCAATCCCTGCAGTATATTATACTGCAGGGATTGCATTCGGTTTTCGGTTATCCGAACAATCGCAAATCCAAACGGTGTCCGGTCCTAATTCCTTCGGATAAACGACGTTCTACTGTAATTGCAGGGACATCGAAATTTAGTTGTTTTCCCTTTTATACACACTAAGTGTTAATAGTCCTCGCTAGATGCAGTAAAGAAGTTTGAATAATAAAATTTCAGCTGATAGGGGGAACCAGTGGCGTAACGTACACCCCCGAATTACGGGAGGGGGGAAGGGTTCTAGAGGGCCCAAATCCTAACTGACGCTAAGTATATACCCGTTGTAAAATCCGTCTTGGGGCCCAAAATTTGGCTTGGCAGGGGGGCCCTAATCATCTCCGTTACGCCACTGCTGGGGCATCCTCATCATTTTTCTATTAATCTTATTCAAAATTGCTATCCAAGCAGCCACATAATTTTCTAAGATTATTACATCTGTGAAAGATCATTTGAAAATCAACTGAATTTTCTGAAGATACAATAGATAAGTTCCAAGAAATATGTGTTTTGGGGAAGGCTAGAATCTGAAATAAAACTATGAAGTGTAAAAAAAAAAAAATCACACACACAC
>BMAV01020994.1:109150-130954 GCA_019973955.1 Trichonephila inaurata madagascariensis | reverse complement strand
GCCACAAGGTTCAAAATAGGCTGACATTAAATAAATAACGCAAATTTGTGGAGAAAAAAAATCTGGTTCGCACCAGTTAAGAGTGCTTTATTTATTCTTAAAAACATTTACTTACTTTTAAAGAAATATTCTTCTTTCGTCGTATGAAAGAAACTGATATGACTTCCCTCGAGTTTTTGTAAGTACTCTCAAAGTCTTAGTTTTCATTTTAATTTCAACTAAAGAGAAAATGACATGCATAAAATGAAAAGTGTGTCTATTAAATTCCACGGTTGGAGGTAGTTCAACGAAACGAGTAATAAAAGTGTAATTCACAATTATAAGTTTTCTAAATAGTCACCTCTAAGAGCTATACACTTTTTTTTTTTGCACGACTGTACGAGTTCTTCAAGCATGTATTATAATCTTGTGAAAGTATGCTCCGAAATTCAGTGGTAACATTTTTCTGCATGTCCTGAACTGGGTATCTTCTTAGAGAGGAATTGAGTTTTCGGAAGAGAAAAAAAATCAGGAGGAAACAAGTCAGGAGAGTAGGGAGGATGGCTCATCTCTACGACCACATGTTCAGTTAAAAAGAGCTGCACATCAACAACAAAGCGTGACCTCTGGTGGTCATGATGTAGAAGTCGCCTCTCCCCTTCTTTCGAAATTACCACTTTGCATTATGAATTCGTGTCTATAAAAGCTTCAGAAATACTTTGTTGTACTCTTGGTTGATAGTTTTAACCAGGGTTACTCAACATAGTTTTCTCTGCGCAACAACATACATATGGAAACTATTTCACATTGCCACAATATTAGCAGTATGGGGAGGGGAGAGTTATGAGAACAAGGATAGTCGCGCGGATATCTTAAGGTTTATCGTACGATAACCACTCTTTTGAATTTCGATATCTTACTTTGGTACTGGAAGTGCATCAGGCATTTTTCTACCTTTCCCAGCTGGATTTTTTTCTGCCTCTTCTTTGGTCAACAGCTGGATTTCAGCTTCTACCTTACCCTGTAATTAAAGAAATGGATTTTTTTTTTTTGAATTTTTCAACAATTAAAAAAACAGTTTTTAAAAGACAAAAGTATAAGATGAAGTTTATACTACGTTAATGTGCTCCAAATTAGATGTTCGTAATTATGCCTTTCCAAACTTGTATACATGATCATTTCGTTCTTTTTGGGTTAGCTAATAAAGGTTTTGTATGGTTAAAAAAATAACACGAAAAATAGAAATATTCGTTTAGAAATTGAAGATTATGTTAAGGAAATGAGGTTACTAATTTAAAGGCCTTTTTAAATTGCAATAACATTGAGCTAATGACCTATAATTTAAAGTATGGAATTTTGTAACATACAAATTCGAAAAGTTGATGAACGTACATACGCAATCGAAAACAGAAATATTAATGTAAATTTAAAACCCCAAAGGATCATTTTAAGCTTATATTTATAGGGCATTTTTTTTAAAAGAGCAAGATTACATTCTTAAAGAACCGATTCACTCCACTAACTGCATTTACGAAACGTTGAAATCAAAGCACCCCAAAGAAGTGAGATAAGTATTCTGTGACATATTAGTGTGCGTTGCAACTTTCAGGAATCATTTAATATTTTCAGACACATCCAAGTTATTAAAAATATTTGCATTAAATATATCAATATAATGCAATGGTTGCAGATTTAATCTCACCGTGAGTATTAGCTCTCCTTTACTAATGCGCTGGCAAATAGGCCACCAACCTCTCACTCTGAGATTCTTGAAGATGGAGATCTGAGGCACGCTTCCGTCCTTCTTCAGCATGTTTAAGGTGCACTGCCTGGAGCTGTGAGCTCCCCGAGGGAATTGGTTCAGATCCAAACTTATACTTCCTAAAAATACATTGGTGCAATAAATGCAACATTTAAATTATTACTATTACTCTTCGTTTAGTGGTACAGCAATGCTTCTCAAACTTTCAATATTTGCGACCATATATTCAATCATAATTTTCATCGTGCCCCCCTCCCCCATACAAATAACCAATGCATTGAATTCAATAATACTACACTTTAAGTAACACTAAAGCTACCATACGACTTTAACCTCTTAAGATATCCGACTACTTGCGACAGCTTTTTTTTGAAAAAATGAAGATATGGGAATTTTTTTGTGATTTTTAGGTTTATTTAGTATATTTTAAGCAAAAAATCGTAAAATTGAAAACAGAAAAAAATTTATTATGATTAAAATGGGAAAAAACTGGTAAAAATGTACAAAAAATTACATAAACGGGCCCGCTCTGTACAAAAATTTTTCGAACAAATTCTCAATTTTTCAATTTTAATGTGTTACTTTGTTATTCATGTTTGAAATGACCTTCAGGATAATAGATATTTTATTTTTTACAAAAACTAGAGCCCTCTATCTTAGTGACTATATGAAATTGCTTAAAAAAACAGTGATTATATTCACATAAAGGACTGTAAATTTTGAAATAATACAGTGATTGATAAATCTGAAGAACAAAATATTTCTACTGTTATACAAAATATTTACAAAAAGTTTCATTAAATTATTTTCAAAACTTTTTGAGCAATCCCTGTCCGCGTTTGAGTTTTTCGAAAAAAACACATTTCGAGTAAAACGCATTTTAAAGTTTGACATCTTGTGTAAAGTTATGGCATCTTCTTTAGTTAAAACACGCGTAGTTTTTGTTCTAGTGAATGGAAAACAAAAAAGCTTGGTATTTTTATTAAGCTAATAAGATGATCTATAAAATAAAATCATAAAACAAATTTGTCAATTTTTGAAAAAAATCATGATTTTAGGGTAGTCGGATACCTTAAGTACCACTGGCGTATATATACGTCTCGCTTAACCAGTGTGTTAAATGCCTCGGACGTATGTATACATCTTTCCACAAAGTACAATATTTTCTGGGCACTACTATCCATAAAATTATTTCGAAAGTGTTGGAATGCAATAAAAGGACTTTGACAGTGTTTGCGAAGGATTTACTTATTTCACAGGATTTTTACATATTTATTACTTTTATTCTTCCCCTCCCCCCACACATACATCACATACACGCACCTATGTGCAAAACGGTGATATGGGGAGGGAATCGCGTAACTTTTAATCTGCAGTTACGGGATTAATTTTAAACCGTAAAAATTATCAAGATAAGTGTTAATTTTTGTATGTAATTTTTTATATAAGACAAGTCCATGGGGTCACAGGTAATTATTAAACTTGTTCCTAAGTTAGTATTGTTAAATTAATTATAAAATTCACTGTGCAGTACTGATAATTAAATTGGTTGAATTCCTCGGATCTACTCTTTCTTCAGTAGAATTTTCCATACTCAACTAATTTAGAACAAACTGTGTTGGCTTCTCTGTTCTTCATTCATGAAAAGAATGCAATAACGATTAATTGTCTTCCTCATTTACAAAATATATAAACTATTTTGTAAATCATGTATCTTTTTTCTAATATTTTAAAGATCTTTCTTTGCGATGTTCAGGACAGATTTTTATTTCTAGAAAATGGGGTGTTTCAGATATAAAAATTCCCCATTTTTGAATTATGAGACCTACGGACTTGAAGTTTGGTGAACATATTTCTTTTGTTGAATAGTAAATCCGCTAAGAACGAGTTTTGTGGAAATCGACTCCGAGGATGGGGTTACGCAGGAGTAAGGAGGATTTTACCGTGAGAGGGAGGGACGTTAAATCCATTAAATGGAAAAATAAGGTGTACAGATACGAGTCTCGGTTCCGCTTTTCTGACGATAGTCGCAGCGAAAGTCTGAAGACCTCGAAATAGAGTTAATCCAACCACTTTTATCGAATGCCATGCTCCACGTCAATGCAGCATAGTGGACAAAGACACCATCAGACACGACCATAAGCTCCTTCTATACATTTGAGGAAGAAAGTAAAAAATCCATAGAATTAAAAATACGTTTACTAATTCAAAATGTCTATAAGATGGAAGCCTTAAATCTTAAAATTTGATATTGATTGATGGTCAGTAGTAGATCCATATTTTCCATTTCTGTCCCGAAATTATTTTAAAGAGCTCTTATTCTTTTTTAAATTTCAATTCAAATGAATGTTTAAATATATCTTTTTAAAGATATTTTAATGTTGTCAGTGAGAAATTCTTTTCTTTGATGAAAATTTATCGCTTTATAAACTTGAGCAGTTTGTTTCATACTTACAAAATCATTATTCACGCAGCTTGTGAGTAACTGAGGCGTATTGAAGCAATTTTTGTTTCTTTAATGCTACCAATATACCATGGTAACAATGCTCTTAATTGTGGAACAACACATTTTATGACTGCTTATGAACAAACCAGAATTTCTAGAGGATTAAAAGAGAAGAAAGAACAAGAAATAATCACGAATGATTTATTATTCTTTCATTTATTTGCCAAAACTTAATCTTTTATGTACATTGTATCCGTTTGCGTTATCATGGCAGGATCTCGAATCCCCCTTTAGATATTGGGCTTTGTTTTTAGACCTAAAGAGTTTTCAAAAGTGGATTGTCAATCATGTAAGCAATTCGTGCAAGATAAAGAAGGATTATTGAGCTTCATATGCGATCAATGAGAATAATTCCGCAGACGCGATATGTGAAGTAAATCAATAATATACAAAACTATTACTGAGAGAAAGCATGATGATGAGCGTTATTATTATAATGTAGATAAATGGAGAGGTCAACGGCTGCAACTTATCGTTATAAATGTCAAAATAGATTTACGGTTTGCGAATTGTGTAATGTAGCATAAGGAATTGGTTTTGTTAGCTTACGAAAAAATGTTATCTATGTGATTTACAATAGGATTTTAAAGAAGAGTTGGAAGATCATAATATAAAAATGATGCCCTTAAAGAAAGCGTTATTATTTTTCTTTTGCTTAAAAGTAATTGGATAACTATCTAAACTGTACTATAGATTTCTTCCTTCACAATTCAAAAAGAAATAGCTTGATACAAATTAAACAGCTATAAATTATCAATATATTCTTATTAGCCGTTACTTGCCCTCTTCCCTAGGTATTCCATGACATTGTTAGACTTTTTATTTATTTTATGTTATTATTGTCTTAGTCCTTGCCCACTAAGCGCCTTTGATTGAACTAAAATCTCTCAATCCCCATTAGGAATCAATTTCCGTAAAATCTATTCTTAGTGGATCTCTATTCAATTGAAGAAGTATGCTTATACCGAATTTCAAGTTGGTAAGTCTGATAATTTAAAAAGGAACCTTTTTTTAAATGAACGCCCACTCCCAATCTCCCCTGGGAGCCGATTTCCGCAAAACAAGTTCTTAGTTGATCTCTACACTACAAAAGAAACATGCTTACCAAATTTCAAATCTGTGAATCTAATAGTTCAAAAACGGGGTTTTTTTACTCTATAACGCCCTGAGAGTAGATTTTCAAAATTACTTGTTCATGGCGGATCTTTATTTATTAAATGAAATATTCATGCCAAATTTCAAATCTGTAGGCCTTATAGTTCCAGAAATATAGTGATGAGTGTGTGAATGAGCCCCTTTTTATTCTTACATATACAGAGATAGATCAATTACCTTTGCAATTTAATTATTATATCAAAAAAGTTCCAGTTCCTTACTTTTTAAAAATATACTTTTACAATTACTAAGATAGAATATGCTGTATATTTGGATCATTTAGCTGATCATTACATAGACCGTCAATGTTTCGTGTTATCTCAATTGTCGGTTAGAAATACTTCATTCAATTTTGACCTTCCATTACGCCGACATAAATTGTTCAAAGATCGAGATAAATACTCAAAAGCTTACGAGATTGCTTATAAGTCTCTTTTCTAATTCATCAGCCGCACGATCTTCAGCCCGTGACGTGAAAAGCGATAAAATCGAAATGTCGAGTTGAATGCGATGACGTTGAAAGTATTTTGCATGATTTTGCATAGATAATTTTCAAAGCGAATGGGTGGAAATAGATTTACTAATAACACTGACAAGTAGTGTTTAGGGGAAAAAAAAACGACCTGCAGGAAAAAAAAATATTTAGATACATTTTGGGCTTGCTTTGTTTGTTGGGGAGTGTGTCATCTTATAAATAATTTTAATTTCATTTATCGTCGAACTTTTTTTAAAATCATTCATAAAAAATAGAGATTTTTCGAATTTTTACCGAGATAGTCATCCGATGACAAATGATCTGCATCCCACACTTGTAATTCGAGGACGGGCTGTACCTTGAACTCGGTCTCGTCCCAGGAGAAGATTGAAACCTTCTTCATGACTACTAGCTTGCGCTCGATGGACAGGTAGTCGAAGGGAAAAACAAAGCGCCAGTTGAAGTTTCCTTCCCCAGTTAGAGATCTCGAGGAAAGAGAAAGAAAAAATGGACACAATTTTATTTCTAGACGTTATAATTCATCAGTTTAAGGTATCTGCCTTCGTTTGGAGACAAGTTTTCTAAAATATCCAGCGATTTCTAATTTTATGTTCTTTTATTGGTGCTTTTAACTTAAACTAATGGAAAACACCAATCAGAAAGCCGTATGACAATTTAAATGGATTAAAATGAAGTGCTTTAGGTAAAATATGATGAAAATTATACCGAAATTCAAAACAGTCTGCATGGAATTGAAAGTCATACATATAAATTATTATTTTACCCAACACATATTTAATACAGTTATAAAGGCAATGAACTAAAATCATAAACATATTTAAAGTTACCAAAAAGTTATGGCTCATTGCACATTTTCTTACAGAAAATTTTATAAAATGCATGGTGCTCGTAACAATAAACTGTTAAAAAATAAAAATAAATAGTATTGATGTTACAGTTAAATCCTTAGTTCATTGTCTTATAATACTGTAAATAGCATGTATACAAAAAAAAAAGAGAAACATTTATACATTTTTGAGTTATCAGGCTTTAAGTAACGTAACTTTGACAAAAAAATATATTTGTATATGATCTTCATAAAAGGCATTAAAAATCTGATTCTTATTTTTCTAAAATAATACTTATTATCAAATACTCAAAATTCCCCACTTTCTTAGCGTTGACCTTCCTCGTTCTCTATCTCACTAAATTTTTTCCTTCTGGCACATTAATTTTTTTGTTACTCAAAAATTACAAAGATAAATTTTTTTTGAATTAGTCAGACATTGATTCGGAAAAGTTGGCAAATACCTTAAAAGGTTCTTTTTTTTAACCGGCCATTTTGTCTTAAATTTGAACAGTTATACCTTTCTTCAAGCAATTACTTACAGAAATGTAAAATAGTTACGAAATTTTGTTCGAAACTTAAGTTTAGAAAAGAGCAAAGGTCATCTACTTCCATTACTTTATTAAAGTTATGATGCTATTAATTTTTATTCCCTCCAATAATCAATAAAAGTTTTTTGTTCTTTAAAATAAAGGCGTAAGAGGAACATAATATCCATCAAAAATCTTCTTTGCTCTAACTTCGAAAACCTAACATAAAGCTCATGGTAAAAAGTGTCAGCAAAATTAGACTATAAGAGGGCGCAGTAGTTATTTTTCATTACTAAAAAATTCTTTTTTTATGCTATCAATTCTGCACATTATACGCCAATAATGGTAGCAGTAGCTCTCATAGAAATAAATTTTCACTTATGTATTGAAAAAAATATTTCCTTGCATTTTGTTTAGAAAGTTTTTAAGAGATGAGTTAAGAACACACACATAGAGAGAGAGAGAGATTTTTAACTGGCTCTTTCACAAGCTCTACTCTCATTCAATATTGAATTATCGTTATTAAAATAAACTTATCCTAAATTTTTGTGATTACATTTTAGTTCGTTATTACGATTACGATAGTTAAATGGCAACAAGATACCTAAAAACTAAAATCAACATTTATTTTTTTTTTTGTAAAAAATTGTTCATTTATTTCAAAATTCTTTTTTCACTTCCTACTATTAGCTCGCACTATTTATTTATTTTATTACTTCTATTTATTTATTTATTTATATATTTGTATATTTATTTATTTATCTTGGTGGAATTTTCAATCGTTAATAAAATACATTTTAAAGCGCTGAATTGAGCTCAAATTTTATATACAGGATCATTCTGGATGACAATACAATAATTTAATTATAATTAATAAAAATTAATTGATTAAAACTAATTATTTAAAGAATTACAAATACAGCCACGTTGGCGACTTAGCGACCATTTTGGCGACTTGTGTCAAAACTTGTGAAAAGGTTTCTTTCTTACGTGTTAAAGCATTCAGTTGGACTGAAATTAAAAGGACAATACGATGCTTTAATGATAATTAAAAAAATTAATTACCACTTAATGTTATGATTCTGCCATATGTATATACATATTTATATTAATTGTAAATATTAAATAGAAAGTAGCTAAAATAAAATTTTTCTTTGTTGATCTAAGTAGGAATTGAGACTTAAATTTTTTTTTCTATATTACTTGTTTTTTTCATTATTCCGATATTAAAAAGTTTAATAAAAAGAATGCTATGAAAATTATAACTCCTTATCACTGAAGAGATTATAAAACATTTATAAATAAAATTCTCTCTCTTTTTTTTCTGATATGAACCGCTGGTCTTTTAAAATTATTTGAAAGAAAAAGTTGAGAATTGTTTTCCCCTCAATATTCAATATATTTCCAAACAATGACTAAGATAACCATTTAACTTGCTCACTTTTATATAATCTGCTCTCACTTTTTCACTTCCTAATTCTATTCAATTAGTTTGAGATCAATATTACAAGTTAAACTTGAAGGTCATTTCTTTGATATATCACCGATTGTTTTTAATAAAATGCTGTATCAAGGACTGGAACGAACACAGGGAAAATGACAGATTTGTCTTGAATAATTACATTTTAATTCTAGAAAGAGCAAAGATAGAATTTAGGTTAGGTATAACCGAGATGGGGTTCAGATATCCTTGAGTTGCTAATGGCCCGGTGCTGCCGTTCTTTGTTGTTTTTTAGCTTTCTTTCTCCAAGTTAATATTATGTGAGGCGTTGCCTTTACCTTCTATAATCGCTTTATTAGATTATAATCTAATTTTTTAATTAAAAAGTTATTTTAAAAAGTTAAATGTATAAGAAACAGTTTGGAATAACTTCTAGGCTGGTGGTTTTTAAACGTTGCGCAGAAAAACCTGTTTTTTTAAACGAGGAAGAGAGAGCAAATGGTGGAATGAAAAGTCGCTACGAATACGTAATTATGAAATAAGGCCAGACAACATATTATAAATTCCCCTTGCCAGAGTTGAAAAGATGGAAAGAAAAAGACAAATCTAGTGACGTGTTTTAGAATAATCTGGAGAAAGTATTTATACAACTCGAGGATAAATGAGTTAGATAATATTTCAACGTCTGTTTGCGTACATGATGAAAATATAAATGTCTTTAATAAAAAAGAAAACCTTTTTGAGTAGATTTGTCTAGAATTAGAATTCAAAAACGTTTTTCTATTTTTACCTGTAATGAATGTCTGTTGTCTGAGCGTCTTCCTTCTTAGTCAGCCACCTAAAATTAAAAAAAAATATATGAATATAGAACATCAGACAAGGTATAGGGGAGGAGGGGATCCAAAGCGCGTTCCATAGAAATGTGCCTAAATTACTTAGCGTTGTTAAAGTACGGCAAAAAATGCTTCGAAGATTAAATTCAAGGAAATATTAAATATTTTTTTAAAAAAATGGAACGTGGATATTTTTTTAATGGTCTATGTTATTTAAAAATACTTAGCAAATATTGACTGAATGCGACGCATAAAAATTTTGATCAAATTTTTTTATTTGATTATATTGAAATGTATTTTTAATTCCTACTCGAAAACACGGCTATTATTATTATTATTTTTTTTGTTGAATAGTTTTGTGCTGATGGTGTTTCGTTTTCACAGAAGCTACAAAAACTGTTCTACTTGAAAACTTGTAGAATTTTAGAAAATTTCGCAAGAAATTCTTTCCCCTATTGAGATATTATAATATTCCGTAAAATATACTAATTTATCTTGTTCTATGATAAAATTAAAAAAAAAATATGGAACACAAATTGCATCACATCACAAAAGAATTAATGAACAACCACATATAGTTCAATAAAAAAGTGTGTGTGTACTTATGTACGCAAGTTATACTTCTTTGGCGTAACAAGATTAAAATCTTTCTAAAACTCTTTAGCAGGGCAAGCTGGGCCAAGGACGGAAGACGGTCACGAGCAGAGTTGAACTGTACTAACCTTCAGTCAATCGGACTAATCAAACCTGAGATAATCACGATTTAAATAAATTTAAACATCCCCGCACAGGGACAATATGTCCAATAATATAAGGAGGGGGGCGAAGGCGGGAATGATCTGTCCCGTTCTCTGCATATTTCCAGACAAAGCATTTTCGTATCCGTTCCTACGGAACGCAAAGCAAAATTTAGCGGACGTTGGTGTATAGCTCAGTAGTAGAGCATTCGACTGCAGGTCGAGAGGTCCCCGGTTCAAATCCGGGTACTCCCATTTTCAGGGAAGTGAAGAGAAATATTTTTTTTTGATTTCGAAGGCGGGAATGATTTGTCCCGTTCTGAATATTTCTAGACGGGGTGCACGCGCATTGTAAAAACTTACCCTCATCCTATTTCTCTAGCGCCCCAAAAGAAGTATAACTTCAAAAAAATTCAGTAATTTCTATGTTAACTAAAAATCCCCCTCAAAATCTTAAATTTTTAATATTCCTAATCTAGTTATTTAGCACGAAATTAAATATTATATAAATTGCTAAACATAAGCATAAATCCTCGTTGAGGAATGAAAACGCTGTCCACAGGATAATGCAAAATTATTTTTTTTAACCTTAATCATTCTTTAAAAATTTTTTCTCGAAATTCTTTTTAAAATATTTTAAAAATAGGGGGAAAATATGAAATTACACAAATAGTTCCAACATAAAAGAGTATATGTGCTGTTCCATAACACTATTTCGATATTTTCATTGATGAAATACTTGAAAACAATCTTATTTTATTTTTATTTCACTTATATTTAAATTCATTATATGGTGCATATATTATGTTTTCTATTTCTGGATAGATAGATATATAAGCGGGGAAAGTCTGCCTAAAAAAAAAAACAAGTGATAATATACAAGGTTATCATGTGATAATGTAGAAATAAAAAGATCATTGCCAGAATGCTGCTTCTGAGAGGTGAATTCTTGATAATGCCTCCTATCTGCTAAAGTTTAAGGTATAGCGTTTTCTGCTGCCATAAAAATCCTGTATCTTGGCAATGCTTTCAGTAGAAATCTTTATTTTCCGTATTGTTATTTGTTCGTTTTTTCAAGAGTTAAAGCAAATTTTTTTGGTTTACCAACCCCCGCAGTATGCACTAATGCATTTTTAGCACATCTATCCAATCACGTATTCTGCTCAATGGCATTTATATAAATAAATGAAACAAAACAATAAAATTATTTATTTACCCTTTGACGTAAATATCCGACATTTTTTCGCCGGTGAAAAATGCGTCATCGTCTAATATAACTTCGTCGGTGTTCCAGATGATGATACGTAACTCGTATCTGAAAGTCATAAAAGGAAATCATCACATTGAAAAAAAAACAGAAAACTTTGCTTTTTTTTCTACCGGCCTTTTTGAATACGTGAACGTAGCATTAATTTTATGGAATTTTTACTATCCTCTTCAAGCCTAGACTTGTGCATCAATTATAATGCAATAAACGCATATTAACGAGTAAATATTTTAGAAAAATGAGTGCTTCTGTAGAATTAAGCTATTTTACTTCTGATTTTTGAAAATATATTTTTATGTCTATTTTAATGTTTCATTCAATTCTTACTATTAGGTCACACTATATTTTTTTATTTATTTATCTTGGTGGAATTTTCGATCGTTAATAAAATACATTTTAAAGCGCTCAATTGAGCTGAAATTTTGTATACATGATTATTTTAGATGACAATACAAAATTCAATTATAATTAATAAAAATTAATTGATTAAAACTAATTATTTAAAGAAATACAAATGCAGCCACGTTGGCATCATTTTTGGCGACTTAGCGACGATTTTGGCTACTTGTGTCAAAACTTGAAAAGGTTTTTTTTTTCCTCACGTTTTAGAGCATTCAGTTGAACTGAAATTTTATAGACACGATTGTTTTGGACGACAATACGATACGTTGATGATAATTAATAAATATTAAATTCCACTTAATATTGTGATTCTGTCATATGTATATACATATTTATATTAATTGTAACTATTTAATAAAAAGTGACTAAAATAAAATTTTTCTTTGTTGATCTAAGTAGGAATTGACTTAATATTTTTTTTATATTACTTGTGTGTAGGGTTTTGGACCTTTAACCTTTTCGTGACGTATTAATCAACAGAAAGCATTGTACACAGACGGATTTGTCACATATGCATCCACCCTAAGTGTCATCGGAAGCCGCATGATGCAGTGGTGAATCGCGTTTCATACTGGTTCTACAGGCTTGACCGTCCCCAAGGTATTGAACGGCCTGTCGCCCGATAAGGGGATTTGAGATTGTTGTATATATGAAACACCCGTCGCGAAAGGGTTAAGAAATATTAAGAAATATTTTCAAATATATTGAAGGAAGCTGTATTGTTCCGGAGAAATTTTCATTCAAATTATCTCATTCAAATGGATGCGCTAGTCTATGTTAGAATAAATTCTATAGGATTTACGTTCCCGCCGGTAGACGGAAGCTATATTGATCTTAGACAAATATTTTTCATATTCAGTGTTTATTAGTCGAAATACAAATGCTCAAATATTTTTGAAATGTTTTTGTCGTCATTTATTATATTAAAACAATCCGATTATTGTTCTAGAATTCAGATGTTTGCACACACACCATTCCTATTTATTTTTAATCATTTTTATGGAAGGAAAATTAAGCGTTTTGAGAAAATCTTTTTAAATTTTGGAACGAATATTACGGGCAGTAAAATCATGAGAGAAAAGGAGATAATTGTAAATCATTTTTGGGAATATAATAATAATTTTCACACACTATGCAAGTCTTAAGGTATTAAACCATCTTAAAATCAATGATTTCGCTAAAAATTGACGAAAATGTTTTATGGTTTAATTTTGGAGACCACTTTATTAGGTGTTTAAGAATACCGAGTTTTTTGTTTTCGGTTTACTAGAATGAAAGTTACAATTGTCTTACTAAGAGTGGATGCCATTTCTAGGGTGCAGTTACCGACTTAAAAGGTATTCACGGAAAATAAGTTTTTTTTTTTCGGAAAATTTGAAACGGAGACGGGATTGTTGAGAAATAGTTATGAGTTCAAATAGTAAATGTGATAAACTGTTCTGTGTATTTGTACAAATTTAAATATCTCTCAGCTTTTAGGTCATTTTAAAAACTGAATATTAATGAAGCCTCTAAATGTTCTAAAATTGAAAATTTGTTCTTAAGCATTTGACTCAGTGTGAGCCGTGTTTATGCATTTTTTTAAAATAAATTTTCACCTGCGTTTTATTTATTACTGATATTAAATTTTTGTCTGTACAATTATTTTCTGTGTCTCTTTCCTCAAATTATTTATCCTAAGCAAATCTGAAAACCACAAATAAATCTTTAAGTTTCAATTTTTAAGAAAATGCTTCGTACGCAGTCGGATACTTTAACAACTCTTTAAGAACTGAATATTGTCGTGAATGTCAAAACGTAAGAATTATATTCGAACCTTTCCGGTTTTCTCATGGATATTTCTCTGGGCTTACTGGGTGGGACAGTGTCCTCCTCGAACATGTCCAAACACATCATCAGTTGACCCTATGAATAAGAAACATTAAATTTAACCAAAAATTAATTTTAAGAAATAGAATTGAAAGTAGGTGTTAAAGATTTTATCTTTTTAGAGTAGAAAATACTTAGTGGGTTTGCTTAACTGGTTGATATTGTCATTATAAGGTTACGTGACCACTGTTGATTTCGTTTTGATTTATTGCGTCGACGTAATAGAGCAGATAAGTAAATGTTAAAATGACTTATATGCATAAAATTATCTCTTTTGTTCTGAAAGCTGCTCTAGCGACGATCATGACGAGGTTTTATTTGTCTTATTAAAAAATTCAGACTTATAAGTGGAGCTTATTCTTTGACTGACTAAGTGAGTGTTTGTAATGTCGTAATTTTTAATCGAGATCACGTGACAAGGATGGAACCTGTGCAGGCACTGTGTGTGCACAATAACACACACACACAACCTACTCTCCAAACTTCCTAATCTTGCCAACGGTAGGAATTTGTCTTGACATATTTAACGTGCATCAGCTTTTTAACACGGTGGGTTTTCAGTGGTATCAGAACTATAATGCTACTCGAAAATGCTGTCCACGAGTTCCCACCCATAACCTTCGGCTACAAATTCGAAGAAGGAAAAAAGATTTTTGAAGAAAGGGGCTTATGTATTATTTCATGTTTTCAATTTTGATAGAATTCATCTGTTATATTAATGCAGTGGTTGTGACACTGGAGCTTTATTGATTGAGAAAAGTAATGTGGCGACCTCAAAAAACCTGCAAAAAACCATATTCAATTATTATTATGTTCAAGTACATTGGCCTAAAAAAATTGAGATACAAACTTTTTCAGTGTCTAATTTGATTACAGATACAATAAATTAGGTGAAAATGTGCACTAAACTGCTCTTTTTTTTAACTTGACACAGAAATGTCCATAAATATAACACAAAAATGCTTTACGACATAAAAAATTACTTTTGGCAGAATAGTCAATCCTTGTAGGAAGCAGTGCATTCCAGTTTCATCAAAAAAACAAACAAACAAACTTTAAAGCATTACAAAAATGGATTCTAATAAAAAATGTGTTCACCTCTTACTACATGTACATCTTTTCTTTCTGCATATACTCTTAATTTCTCACTTTCTTTTATGCCGTTAAATGTACGAAAGAGCAGAACACGTCCATTTGGATTTTCTAATTAAACATGGACATTTTATAGTCAAGACAATTTACAAGTTCAACATTAGTAAAATATATGAGATATACGTCAAGATACAATACAAAGTTGAAAGTTATAACAGAATAAATTTATTTACTACAACCTCTCTACTAAATTAAAATCTTTCTTTCAAAATCCAAGTTTCGGAAAAAAAAAAAAAAAAAAACTGGAATTTTAAAAAGAATTAACATGTGATAAACAAAAGGCTTCTTTTATAAATTTTAAGCTATTCATCAAACATGACCTCGAATAGAACACTGGAATTTAATTATTTTGCCTAGTTTGACCTTGATCTAGAAACATAATTTTGATGGCAGTCTTTAACATAATACTAAAAGTCTAGTTAAGATTCATTCTCACAAATCACTCAAAAATTACAAAAACAACTCACCACCACCACCACCAAAAAAAAAAAAAAAAAAAAAAAAAAAATGTTCTATACAATGAGTTGCAGAGAACTGCTTAAATTACTTAAGGGGCCCTTTTTTAACATTAGTTTCAGAGCGATGCAACTTTATGAATATCAAGTTCTACTTCGCCGATTACCATCTCCACGTTCATGAGGATTCATTAGCCTTTTGTGGTTTCTTTCCAGATGAATGCATTCTCCTTTCACCGTTGCTGCATATTTCTTTCAAAACTACCACATTTTCTCTGAACGAATTTATTTTCATTGTCCACTTTTTCTTCAAGACGATTTCTTGCGAATAGTATTAGCCATCTTTCTTAATATTCTATGAATTTATTTACAAATGACAGTCACATGAATGCTATATCCAACGCTCCTTTTTTCTACAAATATTAATGCAACAAGATACAACCCAATAAACATAGCTACAAACTCTTCCTGTGGAACTTTTTACAAATACTATTGTACAAACTAGTTACGGAAACAGTTATCAATGGGACAAAAAGAGCAAACGATTTATTTAAAAGAATATGTTATATTCTTTACGACTTAAAAACGACTTTGTTGACTTTATAGAACTAATCCATCAAAAGATGTTCGATTCAAATTACTCATTAAAAATAACAGACAAATATTGTGATATATAATCTAATATATTTCGATACTTTTTTATTATTTTCAAAATGATCTATTTTTTAGCTAACATAAATAACAATAATTTTTTGCATAAATATTTGGCGGTTATATTTAAATATACACATTCATCATGCTTAGCTATATTTTCTTACAATTTAAACGAATAATATATCTTCATTTTAAAATTTTCATTAACGTCTATCTTTTATTGTATAAAGTCAAATAGTGATTTGTAACTGAACATCTATATTTAATGCCTTTTATTGTCCGTTTTTAATAAATAATTATAATCATTCCCCAAAATATACCACAGTTGTGCTGAACTTTATTTTCGTAAGAAAAAAAATCAAAACAATAACTTGAACAGTATTGGAATTAGGTTGAAGGAAAATATTAAGTCAATATGTTTAAATTGCAATTATTTTAAGTAACACATTGAACTTGATACAGAAGATTACAAACATTTTAACTCTCTCAAAAGAATTATAAGCTTTCATCAAAAATAAGATAGATTCTGAACAATACATCTTCGAGCAAATAAAAAGGTGAAGCAGGATTTCGAAAATAATTAGACAGTGGAGAATGACAGTTAATTTGATATAGAAATTTATTTCTTATTTTCCATAGAATATTCTTAGCTATGCTTGCATTTCTTTTTGTGAGTTTGTTCTAATTTGATTTCTACTCTTGTATTGTTCTCCGTTACCTTGGCTTATGTATAGATTTTGAAATTATAAGGAAACGACATGCTCTAGAAATTAGAACATTTAGAAGAATAGCAAATAAAGAGTGAGCAGAGAATCGTTGCAATTCTGGAGCAATTTTTAAATTTTCAAACGTTAATTGACTTCTGTATTTGCTAAACGGAGCTAGTCTCATTCTTTCAGAAAGATCATTTTCTTATCAAATGTTTGTTCTTATTATTTCCATATCATACTAAGGGTTATGATTGAGCCTGAAAAAAGAAACGGGAAGTATGTAATTGTCACGAGTGTACCGGAAAAAGATAACACTCGCCTTAAGAGCAAAGATATGAGCTGCTTTTAGAGTTAAATAATTTTTTTTAGTTAAGAGCAGTCAAGGGAAAAAAAAAGCTTTTAGAAAGGGTCATATGAACTCTTGGAAGTCACTTATCCATTATATGCAACTCAATACCTCAGTATTAAATTTGTCCTCTTCGGTTACTTTAGAAAATTTTTCCTATGTAATTCTTCAACGTTAGGGCTTTCTTAGTGAGTGTATCATAGCTATTCTAATAAGTGTAATATAAGTTACGTATACTTATTTAAGTCTAATAAGTATAACGAAGTTTTTAACTTAATAAAAAAAAGGCTTATTATGTTAAGAATAACATGATTCAAATAGCATAATATAAACTATAATACATTATATGTGTATATCTATTAATTATATATGTGTGTGTATAACATACGCATGTATAATTAATAATAGAAAAAAATGTCACACTTTTAAAAATGTCCAAATAAAAAAAAATGTCTTAAAATTGTACTTTGGAAGTAAAGTTAAAATTCGATTACGGAAAAAATGTTTTATGCTCTCTCTCTCTAAATATATATATATAGTTTTTCAAAAGTGTGTAGATATGATGTTAACGTTATGCAATTTGAACAAAATAAGTCGTGGAATCCCGTAACTCAAGATCATCTACAGAAAGGATTTTCATCGGGGTACGAGTAAACACCTTAAGGATGTATGTAAATTTTAAAAGGATCTATAGCTCAACTGCGGCCCGCGAACCGCATGTGCCTAACCGGGCTTTTCTGAGTGACCCAGTCATTGGCCATTGCACTAAAAAATTACTAAGAAATTTATTGCATTAAGGATCCATTTATTATTTAAGAACAATTTATTAAAAATTTAGTAAGAAATTCTATTAAACAAGTAATCAAATCCTTCATTTTTACTGTCGATGTTGTACGGATATGAATTGCAAGATATTTTTCTCTCTCTAATTGTAATTGTAATGATCAATAATAGCAAATAATAATAGTGCAGCGAGAGTGCGTTCACTGTACTTATTTAACTAGTAAAAAGATTATTTTATGGAGGAAACTGAGTTTTAATTATTCCTCATGTCTTCCAAGATAAAAAGTATCCGAAGATTGTTCCCTGACGATTGGGAAGTAGCGGAAAAGTTGTTTGATCAGCAAACTTGTTTGATTTGTCGCGAAAGTTTTATACTTGAAAAACATAATATTGCTTGCCATTTTACCACTAAACCTAAACATACTCGATCAATGAATCTTTTCCTCAAAGATCTCTTTCAAGAGGCGATATATATATAACAAAGTATTCTGACGGGGGTAATGTCACAAGATACAAAGGTAACAATAGTATCTTATGAAATTTGTTATATTATTGGTAAACATAGGAAACCGTTTACTGATGCAGAAATTGCAATGGAGTATTTCTTAAACGCTGATGTACTGTTTGATACATTCAATAACAGAAATAAAAAATAAAAAAATAAATAAAAACTTTCGGATTCTTCCTGCGCTAGACGTATTGAAGATATTGTAAAATAAATTTGTATTAACTTAAGTTTTAAAATACTGCAAGTTTTTTTTATTTTGAATTCTGACTCCAGAGCGGATATTTCAAAAACAACACAATGTTCGGTTTTTGTTAAATATTATATAAAACAAAGCTCAATCCGTGAAGAGTTCTTAAAACTTCTTACAATAAAGAGCCTATCTTGGCGTAGATTATGTTGAATGTATTCCCCCTTTTCGAGAGCTGAACAATATAGATGTAAAAAAAAAAAATAATAATAATTAGAGTGTACTGAAGGCTGTCCTTCAGTGACTGAATCTGATAATGTCTTTATACGAGAGTTACTCAGAAATTTTTGAGATACTCTTAGGTTTTTAAAGTTATACTTTAAAGTTATTAAATTTTTAAAGTTATAAAAATTTTAGGAGTGTTCAAAGTAGTCTCCTCCAGCATCAATGCACTTTTGTATACGAATTTTCCACAGATTAAATGCCTCAAACCATTCATTTCTTGGAATTGATGAAAAAAACGCATTTATAGCCATATCAATACCTTCTTATGAATTAAAATGACGTTCCAGTGTATAGGAAGATGCACTGTCATGGTGAAGCATTAGTCCCCTAACATTAACTTCTTGGAGAATTTCTGGAAGACATTCAGTGGTATACCAGTTTGCTGTTACTGTCTTCTGTCCTTTCAACTTGATGGTTTTGATCAATCCCGTACTTCTGAAGAAAACGGCATACATTACCTTTTTCATTGCTCGTTGGCTCTTCACCATTGTTGGCATGGGATCATCTTCAAAGACCCATACTTTGCTTTCGTGACGTGTTGGAACGTCAAAAAAAGGCATGTACGTTTCATCATCCATTACAATTTTAGAAATGACGTTGTGGCCACCATCATTTGGCAATTTAAGGGATTTTTTTACTGATTCTCACACGTTCCTCTTTTTGGTGCTCAGTTAGATTATGGGGAACCCAAAGACAAACTACTTTTTTCATATGTAATTCTTCATGAATAATTTTGTATATGGCTGTGGATCCAAATTTAAAAAAAAAAAGTTCCTTCTGTATCATTTGATAGGTACAGCGATTATCATCCATTACCATTTTTCGTTTGGCAGACACATTATCCGGGATTACTGTCGGCCGTCGCCTTCCTGTTTGTTCTTCATCCTGAAGAGACTTGTGACCGCTGCAAAATTCTTTAAACCATCCGAATACAGTAGCACGACATGGAGATTTATCACCAAATGCTGATTGCAGCCGTTGAACGCATTCCTCTTGATTTAATCCAACTTTAAAATCATAGAAACTCATAGCACGATAATATTCTCGCGTTAATCCATTTTCTCTTCTGTCTAAAATTTATTCTACGTTAAACAACTTGAAGTAAGTCAGTAAAAAGTCGTCTCCGGTGTTAAAATACTTCGTATTTTCATACTAAACCACTAATTTTATTTTATTTAGACTACTTGTGTGCGCGTATCTCAAAAATTTCAGAATTACCCTCGTATCGCTGTTGAAACAGAAATAGAATTTGACAAATTTCATACAATTTTACAGCAATTTAATTTGGCTGCAAGTATTATTAATCTTAGAACAGAAACTGTCTAGAAAACTGTTATAATTATTGTGAATTATATTCGAGCACGAGAATTGAAACACCAAAAATTCAATTTTTTTAGGGGGGGAGGGAAGTGAAGAGTCAGTATAGTGACGTTCTTTTACATACGTCGTTGCCTTGGCTTAGCAGAGGAATAGTTAGGAAAGGCCTTTTTCTTTGTGAGAAGAAATAATGTCATTTTTAGAGCAAAACAACAAAACTTTCAGTGAACTGGAAAATAATGGATGGTGGTATATTTTAGCTTTTCTGTTCGACATTATGGAGAAATTTAACAATCTTAATATTGGCTTATATGGGGAAAATAAAATAATTTCACGGATGTTCATTAAAAAATATTAGCTTTTGAAGAAAAATTAAATATTTATTATGAAAAAAAAAATGTTAAGTCAAATAGTGCACAATTTTCCAACCACGATAAAAGTTAAACATGATACTTTGCCGGAAAAGCAAGATGAATTGATTAGTAGATTTAAGTATATAAAAGGGTCACCCATCCGGTATAGTGGTTAGCGACGCTGACTGCTGTGCCCTTGGGACTGGGTTCGAATCCCGGAGAAGACATGGATGTTTGTAAATGTATAGTACCTTCGCGGCATGGGGGTACTTTAAATAGCCGTCGAGCCGTAAGTCTTCTCGTGAGTTTGGTGGAAGGGAAAGAGAGGTGGGAGGCCCCTGACCACCCTCAGGGTGTTCTCCCTCTAAATTGGGGTGAAACCGAGCTAAATCGTTCTGTCACCTGTATGGTGCTCAAAGCTACGGCTATCGACAGGCTTCACCTAGCCCTTTGCCATGATGAATTTCGTGGGCCTTGATCTGGCCTTTGCCGATCAGGTGGCATTAGTAACAACAACAAGAATATAAGGAAAATCAAGAGTATGCTCTTGTTCGTAGAAAATCTCTGAAACATGAAACCAGCAATAATATTGGAACATACAGGAGTATTGGCATGCAATTACGTGGAACTACTTGATTAATTTATTGATATGAATTATAATTCCCATCTGAAAGTTATTTTTAAAGAAAGGAGGGAAGAACAGCAATAAAAGCACACAGAATTTTGGAAAAACAGTGCCCGAACAATATAGCACTTTACAAAAATGTGCCCAAATTTTGATTATATATTGTTCGCATCAACATACATGTGTGAATCATCTTATTCTAAAATTATGACAAATAATGATTATCAACAAATAAAATCTAAAAGGATCTTTAGTTCTGTAAAGAACTATTTGCTAGAGCAGAATCAAAAGGTGTTTAAATAAATTTGAAACAAAAATGCACATGTAAGCTTGAATGAATTATAAACAACAATATTGATTTCAATCTGGAGTTCAGTCAAAACTCTTTGTGCAGTTGATAAATGAATGTTTTTTTTAAATAAAAATAATCGAGACGTAAAAGAAATCAAATTATTAAACTGCCTGGCAGCGTTGTTGGTCTTCCAGTAGAATGTAAAAAAAAAAGGCTTGACCATGGATAAAAGGAAATCGGAACTATATCTTATTACTCACAGTAAAAAATGCATAAAACCGGATTTTTGTGTGTGTTTGACAGAGAGTATTAAATATAGTATTAATATAAAAGC
>BMAV01020994.1:40952-103022 GCA_019973955.1 Trichonephila inaurata madagascariensis | reverse complement strand
TATGTCCTTAAAACAATTTTATACATGCATTCTAATCTAAGTGACACTAAATATCATGGAAATTATCCATTTATGCACTTTTTTAAAATCATGGTTCCGAACGTAGTTGGATACCTTAAAGCGAAATTTTGTTACAGAGGTATTGTGTGTGAGTGTGGTAAGGGAGAATTACACTTCAGCAAAATCAAAATCAGTAGAAAGTAAAACTTATTGTTACTGAGATTCCACACGAAGTCGTATGTCTTCACCTGAGGTTCGGCCGGCTTGCGGGGATGGTAAAGTGTCCTAGTCTCAAGGTGCTCCGGGACCAACGAATACTTTCCGGGCGAAATCTCCTTCCACCGATGCAAGAGATTCAAGGCCATATTCTCCATCCTCGTTCGCCCATCTGGAACACAAAAATGAAAACAATTCATTTCTCTGGGTCAGATACCCCGTTTTCTTTCTTTTTTCTCTCCCTCCCTTCCACTTATTCACACGTGGCACAAAACAAAACAACGACCGATAAGAATGGGTTAATCGCTTTCGGAATTGAGAAGTTGTGACAGCCTCAAATTTAGAAGCTCTGCCGCTGGGTGGGAAGCGAGTCAGCGGTGCGCATCCCGTCCAATGAACGGTTTCCCTCTGCTGACCTATTCACACGCTGTGTTAATTGAGGAAACCGCAGACAAGTGATGAGCGGGTTGCTTGGGGCTGCCATTCACTCATTAAGAAAAAAAAGTGAAAATTGGAATGCGCGCTTTCTATGGGTGTTAAAAGTGAATCCGGTATGTCATCGTGGGAATTGCTCTGACAAAAGATTTTCTGTTAACTATTTAAACTCTTTGTTATTTTAATGCGCTTGCAATCCGTTTCAGTGCTAACATTTATTTTACTAATACTTTTCTATTTCTTAAGTATTAATTGAAGTTTATAGCGATCAATAGTGCATTTTTTTATCCCTAAATATTATACTAACTTGGTGCTAATGTTATATAGGTAATAAAATATTTATGCATTTCATTTTTCAATTGAAAAATTTCATTAACAAGAATATATTATTTTATATGGTTTTATTAATTAAGTTTAATTGATATTGGAGATCACTCCAAGAATTTTTTTACCTGATATATGGGGGAAAAAAAGAACTTTTTCCAAAAATCTTACTCTTTGAATATCTGATTAAATAGTTATATATATATTATTTAACTTGTTATCACAAATAAGTGGATCAAAGAATAATCACCTTATTTTTTTATGTAAAAGCAATTCAATCAAGTTTACATCTTCTACACAAGGAAATCAATTAAAAAATTCTACTTATAGTCAATATATATCGAAATTTGCATTGAGAAAAGTATTTAATAATTTTAAGGACAAAGTATGCCAAATCGTCAATGACAAAATTACGAAATACAAAAAAATTGAACTTAATTTAGTACAGAAATTGTCTGTTATAACAAATACATAGAAGTTTATGTTCAAGATATTGTTAATTATCAATTATTTGATTGAAATCGTTCACACAAAAAAAAATAATCGAAATAAAATAACTATAGTTCTAAAAGTGATTTCTTAAAAAAAGCTTGACACATGGAATTATGTAGATTTATAGAATAAGAAAAGTAGAGACGAATTCTTTGGGTAGGTGAGCCTCCTGTCTGACATATATTACACGTACGAATTTTAAATTAGTATTTTTATTTTGCCAAATTTTCAATTTTGCGGAAAAATTAAAGCCTCCGGCTGTGGAAGAAATCTATTTTTAAAGGAATAAAAATTTCCAGTATAAAAATAAGCCTCAAGCAAGCTTTCTATATGGTTATTATATATATATATATTGTTATGTGTAAGAATGAAAAGATATTTTTTAAAAAAAATATCTAATGGGCTGCGGATTGATGTTTTACCATTACAGATCCAGTACATTCCCCGAAAGCTGGCATCTCTTTTTAGTGCGGCAACATATAGGCGAATACCAATCACCAGAGGTAGTTTTGACCCTTAGTTTCCTCTCCAGAGGGAGACACCTGAGCTCTGGCGATGCGAAACCATACTTAGGAATTAATTTTGCCGAGAGCACCCACAAGCCAAACAGGCACTCAAAAGAAAGTGTTGAAATGTACATTATAATATAACAAAATGTAATATTTTCCATTTAATTATTGCTAAGATCTAAATTTTATACTTGCCAAGATGTTTTTAATATCCGCTTCATGTACGTTTAATAAATAACATAAATACTTAGTAAGTATCTATTCTCCTTCCCGCGTGTCGAGATGATTATGTATTGCAATAAAGGATGTTAAAAAATGTACTCACATCCAAAACCGTCTTTGAATTCGTATATTATGTTGCCGATACGAATTTTTTGTTTTTCGAAGTGGGGTCCATCCAATCTACTCTCCTGGCATAATTTTTTCAAGATTTCTGTAGGTTTTAAGGCATCCCGCCACGCATTTGGACCTTTACTGGAATAATACGTTTGATGTTAGGTGATTTATTTTTGATGTAATATACGCAAAAAAATAATAAAAACATACTAACTCTGATGTAATCTTGAAATGTTTATTTATACTTAAAATGTAGGACTGTGCGAGAACTCATTCTTCGCACACTTCCTGTAGAAATTCATTGTACCCGCAAAGAGGGAAGATGAAACTAACGGGACACTTTGGAAATGCAATGGATATCTTTTACAAATGTACTGGGATACATCTGCTTTATTTTCTCTAAGAGCATCATCATGCGTGTGCATGGGAGTATTTTTATTCTATTGTGGAATAATTTTTTATTTTTAAATTCATGTTTTCAGAAAAAATGTTTTTTGTTGTTAATAGTGTTCTGTTATTCGACTAATATTACTAAAAAATTAGAAATGACAGTAACTATAACTGTACGTACCAAATCCAAAGAATCTCTTTCATGGTATGTGATCCAACTTCCGATTTTTAATGCATATATATGTATTCGAAATTAATGCCCCCACATCCCCACTCAATGAGATACATTATACTTAGAGTAATACATATGTGTTCCATTTGAAAATCATAATTAGTAAAAGCATCATGTTTAGTTTATATAAAATCTAAGTAATTTGAACATCTTAAAAATACTCGACCTCGTAAATAGACAAATAAAAAATGAAAAAAAAAAAAAAGAAAAGCTAACTGTGAAATTGCAATCAGTCGTATTGAAATCGCCATTGTTTGTTCACTGGCGGATATACTAATAAAGTGAAACGGATGTGTAAACAAATATTTCCGGTACTGATATTGAATCAATGAAGATAAAGCTATTTTCTAGGGTTCTTTGCTTTTATTCTTTTTTCACTTTCTTACCCTAATTGAAAATTGTGATCAATAAGATTCACTTAAGAAAGAAAGATGTTCTTAGTTATTTTTCCACAATCGGGCTTTTTCTTGAAACTCTTCACCCATATTTGACCATTCCCGTCCTACCTCATTTTACAGACTCGTTGAATTAAGCTTATTAAAATTTATTTTCGTGTTTTCAAGCTTTAATTGGTCAATATTAGTATGGAGATTGCATATTTCTTATAATATTGTATCTCATAGTTGAGATAAAGGAAAGAGTTCATACATCTCAAAATAATAATAACAATAAAATGCTATAAGCTATAATTGATTTTTAAATATAGCCCAGGTTCCAGTTTTTTTTTAAATAAATTAATAAAAACTAAACTTAATTTTTTAAAATTAATTTATTAAAAAAAATGAAGAAAGTTCTTTTTAACATTTTACTTACGATGTATAAATATTCTAAGTTATTTATAAAATAATTTGAGTATCTCTTCAAAATATAACTGCTATCAAAGTAAGTAAAATTTTTGTATTAAATATTTATTAAAATATATAATGAAAAAACAGACCGACAAAAAGATTTAAAAATTGTACATTACCAAAATACACTAAATCAAAAAAAGAAAAATTGTAGGATTTAGTCGTATACGATTCATATTTATTGTTCTATTTTGTATCATATAAATGGATATAAAAGCAAAGATTTTTCTATTCTTTTATTATTTTAAAAGAAGCTAATTGAATGAAATATTCACGTCACAATTAATCGAATAGATCGTTGACTGAAAAGGGAGACATAACAGGTAGAGTAGAACGTCGTTTATCCGAATCAATTGGGACCGGACACCGTTTGGATACGCGATTGGCCGGATAACCGAAAACCGAATGCGCTCTATGCAGTATATGAAACCGGACACCATACGAATATTGAAAATAATTACTTGCGGGAAACGGGCTTGAAGAAAGAGCAAAATAGGTGCAAAATGTCGCAGTTTTACCTTTATTGGGGAAAATAATCTCTTATTTTTCGTTGTGCCATTGTATACCGTCATTTTTTCGCTGCAAGGTCTCTGATTCTCTTGAGCATCAGTAGTTGGACAGCACTCTGATTGCTGTTCGTACTACTCCATAGCTGTTTCTAACGCAGAAAACGCATCAGCACTTGATGGACCCTTGCTACTTTCGTTGTTGGTATCCTCGTCTTCATCCGTTTCTTCGTCGACAGGGTCGTATTCTTCTTCCACGGAAGTTAAAATTCTCGTCATCATTTAGCATTTGAAATCTACAGTCTTCTGCATCGCATGCCATCCAGGTTTCTGTATCTTCTTGATCGCATTTTTGAATTTTGGGATCGATTGGACAAAGTCGGTAATCTTCTCCCTGTGGTCGTCATTGAAGTCTTTTTCGCTTTCTAAATCTGGCCACAGCTTATTCCATGAATTTTTCAGGCTCTGTCTTTGAGCGAGTCCCACGCTTCGGCTAACATGTAGCTGGTGTCTTTCATATTGAGTTTTTCAGCAAAAGCAGCTACATTTACTTCGTCGTTTTCTGCCAAAAGTAATCTCCGCAAAACTTCTTTTCCTATAAATTGTCTTGAGCTTTACAATGACGCCTTGGTCCATTGGTTGCACCAACGCAGTAACGTTTGGTAGAAGATACATCACGCTGAAGTCGTCATCAATTGCATTGAGAATTTCGACACATGGATGACAGGGAGCATTATCGAGAATCAGTAAGACTTTGCCTGTTTTCCCTTCACGTTCACGAAGTTTCTTGACGTTGGGAATAAAGACTTTAGAGTACCATTCAGAAAAATGGGCAGAGTTCATCCACGTACTCTTTTGCGCCTTGTAAAGAGTAGGAAGGCATGAAACATTTTTGAAGCAGCGAGGCTTCTTAGATTTGTCAATTACAAGCAATGGCAAAGTGTGTGTTCTACTAGCGTTCGCACAAACCATGGCTGTAACACTTTCCTTGCTCACTTTAAAACCTGGTGCTGTGGACTCCCGTTTTGAAGCTATTGACTTTTTTGGCAGAGCCTTCCAATTTATTCCAGTCTCGTCTACGTTGTAAATGTCATCTCTGGACTAACCTTCTTCCATATGCTGCAAAAATGTTTCCTGAAGGTATCCGACTACGATCGGAACCCTGATTTTAAAAAAGCGCATAAATGGATAATTTTCATCATATTTAGAGTCACTTAGATTAGAATATATGTATAAAATTGTTTTAAGAATATTTGAATATTTATTTACATACAATATTTCGGCAAAAAAGGAACTTAGAATAACCTTTTAGCAAAATGTTCGCCTTTTGTGAAAAATGCTTTTATTATAATAATATTTTGCCTGTATATAGCCCAGACCTCTGTTCAGAGGCTCAACTATGAGTTTTGAAAAATTCACATTATTTTCAGTGTTACAACCCATTGAAATAATTATCGGCGTTTTTTTCTTAAAATTTCTCCTCTCTGTTGTCGTAAAACATGGATAAACCCACTTCGAAGTTGTATGTTTCAAAAATTCTAGTTGAGCCTCTGTACAGAGGTCTGATCTATATACAGGCAAAATAATATTATAATAGAAGCATTTTTCACAAAAAAAGAATATTTTGAAAATGGGTCATTCTATGTTCATTTTTTGTCAAAATATTGTACTTAAATAATTTTTTATTGTAATACTATTCTTAAAACAATTTTATATACATCTTTTAATCTAAGTGACACTAAATATCATAAATATTATCCATTTATACGCTTTTTCAAAATCATGGTTCCGATCGTAGTCGGATACCTTAAACTTGTGGGCAGATTTCTTACCGCCAAACAATGATTCACCATCAATCTGCAGTTCCCGTATCATATGGCACGATTTCAAGTTATTAAACCTAAGTGCTAGCTTTGAAATGAGCCGAACCGCCTAATTTCTCGTTAAGTTCCAGAGCTTTTTCGCACAACAGAGGGCCCGATATCGGGCCCCCTTTGCTCCTTCTTGTAGAGTGCACGATCAAGAACAGCATCGTTTGCTTACCTCATGGTTTTCCTTTTCTTCGAAACATCTGAGTCAAGTTTTAACGCAAAATTTAAAATGGTTTCTCTGCCTTTTATTATGTTATAAATTGTTGACTTTCCGTCATTATAAAACTGTGCTAGAGACGCTCCACTTTCTCCCTTCGCGAGATGGTTCAATATTTCAAGTTTTGTCTCTATGTTCAAGACGTTGCGCTTCCGTTTTGAATTCGAAGCCATAGCAGTTCACAACTCAACAAAAGAGCACGAATACACCCCCTCACTTGGCAACAAACTGACTTAACATCCCGTGCAAATGTTTACCAAATTACACAACTGAAATTCCCCAAATATCCTTGACCTTGGGTTTTCCCGTCACTTTTGGCTTCACGCAAAACAACTGTTGAGCATTGCACTGTTCGAAAACGTATTCATATACAGTACATGTAGCTGACAAAAAAAATACTGTTCCGGATAATAAACGTTCGGATAACGAAGTTCTATTGTAATAGATAAGAATTTCTCAGATAGAGAGAGAAAAATTGTATTTATATTTTTATTCCTGAAATCGACTGTATTTTGGCAGTTAAGCCTTTGCAGACACAGCAAGTCTCCAAGTATGAGAGCCATTTCATTGCTGGCACCATCTAGTGGCGGCTTCTGCTATCAATTTTTGACTCTTGAATTTAATCAATTCAAGCTCTCGTTGGTTATTAATATTACCGTGGTTTAGTTTTTGCCGAGAGTACCAAAGCCAAATTGATAATTAAGGGATCTTTTCATAATCATATGAAATACGTGCCTACGATTTTTGGGCACGCCACCTCTAAGCCACCGGGCCGGCAACTACGTATGCAATTGAACAGAAATTTGGCTTTCTAATTTACTCTAAATTCTAATTGATTCAAATTCATATACAATGGAGTAACAAAGAACGGTAGATAATTTTAAGAGCGTAAGAGTTAACTGAATGTGACTGAAGCTGTATAGGTTGCTACATTAACAAATATCTCATTTACTTACGCTTTTAAATATGATAACTTTTATTTACTTACGAATGTTTCCAAACCTTTTGCAAACCTAATGAAAATGTTCCTTAAGCGTTTTTAAATTGTCATTTTTTGAACTAAAAATATGACGTGATTGACCGTGCGATGGACTTACGTCTCATACACCCTTGCCAGTCCACACGTAGGCCGGTGCTTGCTGTAGAATCGGTTCTCCAGGTCGATAACAGTCTCACCGATGAGAGCGTCCGAGCCCACCAGATTCCAATCAAACAGTTGCACGTGCAAGATACAGTCTTGTGGAAAGTTGGCGACAAACTCGAAGCACCTGGATTTTACAGAACAAAATGAAAATTCGTTTAAAAAAAATTCTTGATAGATCGCTTTTTGAAATATAACAAACTAAAAACAGCTCAAGTTTTGTGTGCTATTCGATCAATGAAGCTCTGAAGCACTGGCATAGCTAGTCCTGAGTGGGCCCTGTATCAGCATTCTTTGGGGGCCCTTTTTTTGGAAATTCAATAATAATGATCACGTCAATAAGACTTATTTGGAAATGTCGAAATATTACATCTGTTGGGGACCTTGTAGCCTTATCATTCATACGGCTGATACGGTTGTAATTATGCCTCTGCTCTGAAGCCTAATGAAAGAATAACGATTTTAAGGATTGGAAGATTCAAGATTTGATTCCCTCAATGGTATAGTAAGACACCTGTTGCTCGTTAAATAAAACTGGGACAAAATCCTTACATGAATGATTAGAAAATGAGACTAGGAAGAAAAAACAAAAGAGCAGTTATATAGCTTGACTTAACTCAATGTGGACTAAACACGGAGCACATTTTCGGGCAGAAATAATGCCTCAATTTTTATAAAAATTTGTGCCATTGTAGCTCATGGATTTTTTTACAATATAGTGTTTTTAATGTACATAATGTTTAACGTATATAATGTATATAATGTGTTATAAATGATCAGTTTTTCCTCTTAACATGTAAAGGGATAGCTCATTCAGCATTACGATATAGGAGAAAAAAATGCGAAACATATTTTATAGCAGAAAAAATGTGTCAACTCGGATAAAAATGAGTAGTATGGTAAAATAAGTGATTCTGTACAGGATAGGGAAGCCAAAATATAATATTAATGTTGGAGTGCTTTTTTATATCTAAAAAAATATTCCGAATCGGGGTACTATTCTTTAACATTATCCGAAAACGGCAAGCTGTTAAATATAGGATGCATCATTTGGTATTCCAATTTTATTTCTCATTAAGACGCAAACTTAAATATGAACGACACAACAAAGAACACATAGCAAACAGCGATTAATAATATCACTTAGCAGTTACAATAAGCAGCAGCGACCAAGACAGGAAACGGGAGCTTTTATCTTGAAATCCGCGTGATTTTTGTGGACGGAGCTTGAGATTGGTGGAAAGATATCGTTCGATGAATTCTGATGTAACCTTACTACCGAGATGTTAATTTTTGAGTGACACAGTTAGGGCTATTCCCGTCAGGCTGACAGCCAATAGTGAATTAATTTACGTGAGAGACCTGAAGGATAAGTGAGTACCATTACAAATAAAAATTTTGTTTAAGATGAAATTAAAGGGAATTCTCTCTCTCTCTCTCACACACACACGTTGAAATTCCCTTCTGAGATATGTTAATTTAAAGATAATAATTATGTACAATTATAGATTTACTTAAGATTCCTTATGATATGCATTACACATTATAAGTGTTATATAAAAGTAACAACAAGAACATATGGACGATATGCAAATGGGCAAAATCGTTCTTTTTTCATTTCAGAGATCTCAGTTTATGTACTTCTCCCATGGGATGCGCTTAGAATATTCCTTAACCACATGATTTCCAGGTTTTAACATGCTGATCGGTCAGATTCGGTGACCTATGCAATATTTCATCTTCCTACAAAATGTGACGACGTGGTTTTTTAAAGGCAAAAGTTGCTTATAAGATTGGATTTTCCGTTAGGCGGATGAATGAAAAGAATTAAGTATCCCATGATGTCTTGGAGGGTTCAAGACCATCTTGAATTTAAAAAAAAATTTTTTTTTCAAAAAAATTGAAACAGAGCATTATCCCAGACTATATACCGTCATGTATCTTTATTTAGTTCTCTAGTGAATCTGTTTCGTATCGGTAAGTGGTTTTTATGCAATGAATAAAATGCTACTGACCGAAATACTCAGCTGTAACAGGTGGCTTTATGCTCGGATGATATAACAACTAATTTTTCATTTGCGTGATAAAAATGTTTGGGTGAAATGGGCCGTTAATACACTGTGTAAACTGCGACTTTTTTTTCTCGAATGCACTTAGGCCTTTTGAACACAAATTCTGTTCTTCATGCTTTGAAGCCTATTTCTCTTTCTCGGGATTCATGAAATCAATTCTTCGAAGCTGGGAACAGCTTCGAGACTGCTAGAAGTGTTACCCTAAGTTTCAGCATTAGGCTTCAACATTTTTTCTACCTTTAAATTACACAGTTTTTCTGCTCTGAGTTGCTGTTTACTCGAGTTTAATTATCCATATTGAAACGAACGTCATACAAAAGGCAAATTAGGAATATTCTCTCTCTGAAATGAGAATAGTGCACGACACAAACAATGCTTCATTGGATTCAAACGTAATCGTAAGCTTTAAAAAGAAAGAAACTATTCGTGCCTTATTATGGTTATTTATTTAATTAAGTAATTCTATATAAAAATAACATACCATTTAATATATTACATGATAAGAAATACGTAAATCTATAGATTCTTATCACTCAGTTTTATTTCGGTTACTTCACACATAAATTGTGCGACTGAACTATTGATTCCCGATTTTACCTCTTTCAGTTTTCTTCATCGCTGAATAACAATTTTGATGGGATTCCTTACTTCTATTTTATTCAGAATTTCATTCACTTACAAATATTAGGATCAAAAATAATAGTATATTGATAATTTTAACAACAAGATGTATTTTATAAAGATTTCACTTGATCGTGATTCTAAATAACGAGAAAGCCCTCGAGTAGCTGAACAGTGCGACGTTAATGTTAGCTCACTCACTCTAAATTACGAGGTCCATCTCGTCGATAGCTCTTCTCTTTTGACATAAGATTATAAATACAGACGATTCTCGCTAATTTAAAACTTCGATAATACGAACCTCTCGCTAATTCCTACTATATGCTCAGCCCCCAGAAAAATTCTTGATATTTCGAACTAAAACAATACGTTTTGGTACATTCAATATTTCGAAGTAAATTCTGTGAATGGGCAGACTACAACACAGGATAATTCGAAGTTATCTCATATAACTCTCGACAATTCGAATACTCACTAGCATGTAGATTCCAGTAGCAAACAGGTTGAATCTTACATGTTTTGTGTTTTATTGTCTCTTCGTGTCTCCCCAGTAACTTAGACCCTTTGATGATCTGCCATCCCTTTTTTTGGTGTTTTCCGGTTCCTCACTTTTATTGCTTTTCTTCTTCAGGTGGACAATAGACCGGCCGCACCTGTTGTCAGCCGTCCATATTTTTTTTGTTTTACACATGGCCTTGCTATATATGTGTTCAGAAAGGGTGGTCCGCTATTGTGAAGAAGAGATTCTTAGGATTGTGTATTTTGCGTTGGAGTGAAGGACGATTTATGATTCATTTGTGTGGCTTATGGCATGTGGCATCAAATAGAGCATGGGGCGGACTGAACCCTGCCTTTAAGAACCAATGGTGTTGGGGACAGTGTATGAGGGAAATGAGTGCGAAACGATTTTGTTTCCGATAGGAATGGAAGAGATTTGGATGGGGCGTGAAAGAGTCTTGTTCAAGAGGTTAAGAAAGAATTTTTTTCTACTCTCTTTATAATTCGAAGTTTTTCATTGGTGCATCCAACTTCGAATTATCAGGAGTCGACTGTACAGTAAAAAAATGGTAATAAATCTACCTCAGTTTAACTCAATGCATTCTTAATGCTGTCTTCGGTCAATGCTAAAGAATAGGACCCGAATTTGGAACATTTTTTCAGATATAAGAGAAATGAAAAATTAATATGATATTCTGGCTTCGCTATCCTTTAGAGAGTAGCATTTTTTATCATACATCTCATTTTTAACCGAGTTGATCCATTTTTTCTGGAATGAAGTGTGTTCCGCGTTTTTTTTCTTCCTATACCGTAATGTTAAATGAGCTATCTCTGCATGTATTCAAAAGAGAAATATAGAGTATTTATTGAATATTTTGAAATTTTTAAAAAACACTATATTGTTAACAGATGTATAAGTTATAATGTTCCAAATTTCCATGAAATTTGAGGTATTTTTTTGTCTGAAAATAGGCTTCACGTTTAGTTCATACTTTCGTACTTTTGCCGAAAACAGCCTTAAGTCTCTTCGAAACTCTCGATGCAGTGATTGTGAACAAAAACGATATATTTTGATTCCCGTAGTGAGTAAATTACATCAGATTTAAATTACAAAAGCTCACATGCAAAGTAAGAATACATCACTGATCTAATTTTTATCGAGAGGAAACGGAAGAGAGACCAACACACAAAAACCATTAACTCTAAACAAAGATGAATATCCGGATTATTCCAAAACCTGGTGAATGTATCCGTAACACCGAGGTTCGTTCTCTATTTGCTCATTTGTGCAGCTCAGTAAAAAGGCAGTCTTGCATGAGAACTGCGGTTTTATGGAAGTGTACACACGCACGCACAAATGAGGTTGGGAGTGAAAAAAAAAAAAAAAAAGAGAACGACAGAAATCGCGTGCTAAAATATCTTCACAGAAATTACTATTAGGTAATGTAGGATCGTGACGAGAAGAAATCAAAGAAAACAATTCTTTTGGATTTTTGTTAAATTTTATAGTTACTGCATCGTTATGGAATGTCCTTCCGCGTTTTTAGAAGCATATTTTATCAGCTGTCTCCATATACGAGAAGGTAAAAAACTAAATAAAATGGGAGATTTGGTAACTGTTTCTCAGGTGATTTTAGTTCAAAACTACATTCGTTCTGAGTAGTAGTATTCTCGTTAATTTTCGATTCAAATATAAAAAAATATATATACCATTTTTATAAGTAAATAACGAAAATTGTTATTGAATAGAATAAAGAAATCAAATAAAAATGACCCCAAGAACTTTTGTTTATAATTTATCATTTACTTAGTTTCATGAAATTCTTTCAATTTAAATAATGCAGTGAATTCAATAATTGCCAAGAGTACAATTTTTTACCTTACCGTATTGTTAAATGAAGCCCAGTGATTGAATAGTTAGTGCATCGCGCTTCCACACCTCACGTCCGAGGTTCAAACCTCGGGCTGGACAAGGTTGACTCAGCCTTTCATCCCTTCAGTCGATCGATAAAATGAGCACCAAGCTTGCTTGGGAACTTAACACTGCGGGTTCGCGTCAGGATGGCCACCTGACCGGAACATCTGCTCATGCACCTCAGGGCCCAAGGTCGCGTGTACGGAGTTGGGCACAGTAGGTCTTGGCTCTCACGGGCTGTCACACCACTGAGTTAAGTTGGTATTGTTAAATGTAATTAAGGCATTTTTAAAAGTCTAAAAATGTAAGATAAGGTCACATTTGTGTTCTACTTTATGTTGATCATCAGCAATGGTAAAATTCCTATTTCCTTAAAATTTCAGCTGTTTTAATATTAAACATTTCTAAAAATATAAAAGCTTAAAATTATATGTTATACGAGTATAAAATATTTAATGGGCCAAATTCATTTAACATCCTGATCACATGGTAACTACAATTCACGTGTTTCCAGCCAGTCAGCTCATTAATTCCCGTGACATCATAGTCACATGATAAATGCAATACGTGTTTCCACTTAATCAGTTCATGCACTTCGCTGTTGACAACTTTTACTTTTTGCAGAAACCTTTTTTTTTTTAAAAAAAAAATTGCATAGTTGTCAACAGTAATAACTCACATAGGTAAGCAAGATGTATTCAATTTAAGTGTAATATAAAATTATTTTTTTAATTTTAAGAAACTTTCTGTAGAATCTTAATATTTGAACATTTTTATCAAATTTGTGTGTGAAATTATATCTAAATTTTACAAGAACAAATCTAATATCAATTTTGAATTCAATGGATAATGTGATTGCACTTATGTGACTGTCATAAATTTAGCCTATTGCTTAGCTTACAGTTAACTTAAAATAATCTATCACTAAATAGATTTGAGAAAAAATCATCCCACCGTAAATTAACTACACTGATGTATGTATTAATTATTCTGCCATTATTATATGGTCATGTTGTTTCCATGAAGCGCCTTTTAATGTTTAATCCCCCCCCCATAGATACTCAAATATTTTTTTAATATATTAATAATTTTAGATTTTTTAAATTCCCTAATAAATTTGAAGGTACAGGTAAATCCTAGGGATATAAATTATTCAGAAAGTTTTTTTTGTGCCTTTTTGTTCATTATATATTTATTATTATGTTATTCAATCTCAACCTTTAAGTTGTGTTAAAATTTCAAAATTGTATCCTGTTTCGAAACTATTTACAAATATATTTTACGTATTGAAAAATGTTCAGTTGTTTTTATTTTCTACTGCATTGGAAATAGCGTTTTGTTTCTTCCTCGAAGTTATCTATCAGGAACAAGAAAATACTTTAGCACAGATCATAGAAATATGGATTGATTGATTGAATATTAACGTCGCACTGTTTAGCTACACGAGGGCTTTTGGCGACGAACCACGTAATTTTGAACCATGGTCAAGTGACGTGGACGACACCTGAGCTGGCACCCCCTTCTCCTAACTACCACACCAACGGGAGGACGTTTCAGCTCTCGACAATTTAACGTGCATCGCTGCCCTACACGGCGGTTCTTTGGTGGTACTGGGCTCGAACTCGTGACAAGGTATGCCACGATCCGATACCTATACCACTCGGCTACCGCAGCCACCATAGAAACATGGAAGAATATATTTAGAGAATACAATGCCCGGGAAAAGCTAGTAAATCTTCCCTTTTACATTTTTCACATTTTGTTTCTCTTTAATTTTAGATAATCAGGAAAGATAATAGACCATTAAAAATAAAAAAAACGACTTTTTTGTTACTTTTTTTTTATTTAGAAAACGTGAGAGATGATAAACTAGAGAAAATAAGTTCAAGAAGCAAAAAATAATGACACAATTTTGCAACCTCATTGTGAAAGCTTAAGTTGTGAAAAGGTAGCATAATAAAATTTGACGCATCAGCTGAAGTGTATAAGAGTTTTATCAGACAGATTCAAAATAACAAATTATAACGTTATTCAAAAAGCATCGCGTGACCTATTTCTTCCTGATTTTGTAATTCGCATGATAGCAATTATATAAATATGTGAGCGGTTCAAATATTAAAAGGATATTATCATACAATTTTAATTAGAACTTTACTATTATTTTATTCTTCTAAATACACAAAAAAGTTCAATTTTTGATCATATTTTTCTTCAAGAAGTCGAGACTTAAAAAAAAAAAAGAAAAGAAAATTGAAGCAAAAAAATTAAAAAATTATTTCTAAATAAATTCCTATACTTTTTTTTTTACGATATTAGGACACTAAAATTATGATGTTGCTCAGGTTGAAATTACGAGGGAAAGTTAAAAATTACACTTTTTGTTCTACAACTTTATTAAACAAAGGTAAGTGTACAATATACACCGTAAAATCCGGCGTATAACGCGCACCTACACTTTCAAGCTGAATTTTTTAATTTTTAGGTATATTCGCCGTATAACTCGCACACCCTTTTTAACGAAGAAATATGAAATATTAGTATACATTGCTCTCATGTTTTGAAGTAATATATTCATGGTATTATCCCAGACTTTTGAAAAAATAGTATACTTCTAGAACTACAACTTTTTTGGTTAGTAAGGCACAAGTCGTTTCTTTTAAATACATAGAGTTTAGATAATGTAGAAGTACATTTTTTTATGCTCTCCTCTTTTGTTATTTTTAAAGCTAACGTTTTCATACCCGGCGTATAACGCGCACCCATAAGTTTCGATCCTATATTTTGTGTTTAAAGTGCGCGTTATACGCTGGATTTTACGGTATATAGATACATTACTTTTTCAATATAATCTCTACTTAAGCAATGCATTTAATACAGAGAGCCACAAGCTTCCGTATGCCTTCTTGGCGGAAGGTTTTTCGTTAATCACGAAGCCATTTTTGCACCGGATTCCTAGAACCGTCCAAAGAGATGAAAGTCTTAGGGAGCGAGATCTGGGTTGCAGAGAGGCTGGAGTTAAAACCTAACCTATTGAATGTCTTACGGTGTTATGGGCCGTGTACGGTCGGGTGTTTTCTTGAATAATGTCGTTCCTAGGGGATAATTTGATTGGCAGAATTGTAACTGATGTTTAAGGAAGATGAGACCCCATCTATGGTAACTCGCCTATCTACTGTAACTATCTCTCGAGCTTGCTGAATGTTGTGGTCAGAGGTCGAGCTCCCTCTTTTTGTGTGACGCTCGTTCGGCCTCTTAAAACTTTGCTCCATAAAACTCCTTTAACGATGCAAGGCACCTTCCCCGTAAAGGGACAAAATTCTCAAGGGGAACTTCAGCACCTTTTATGCACTCTGACCACAAAAATCTGATCACTCTTCGTTGTTCCTCTTTGGTACAATCTAAGAGCGGAGCATCAGTCAATTAATCATTTCAAAATATTTTTCGTCTTTCACATTTTTAAATTTCTAAAGAAAGAATTAAACTAATAAAGTGTAAAATAGTTGAATGGGCTAAATTGATGATGGTCACATGATAAATAGAATCACGTGTTCTCCATTGAATTCGAAACTCAAACTAGATTTGTACTTGCTGTTGTTTTTAAAATCTGGATACAATTTCGAATTTGATAATTGGATAAAAGTGTTCAAATATTAAGATGCTTTAAAACGCTTTAAAAAATTCTTATATTACACAAATATTTTTGAACCAAGTGCATTTTGCTTATCTATGTGCATTTTTGTTATTAACAAATATGTGCTTTTTAGAAGAACGTTTCGGTAAAAAAATCAAAAGTTGGTAACAGTGAGGTGCAACAACAAATTGACTTGAAGCACGCGATTGAATTTATTATGCGACCATAACGTCTTCAAATCCTAGAATCAGCGCTTCTGAAATTTGTTGATACGTACTAAAAAATATAGTTGTCGCTTTAACATTTGAATAAAACAGAAATAATTTACCTCCCGAACACCGGATTCTGCTGCTTGGATATGTAGTGTTCTTTATCACTCAATCTCTGCTTTCCAAGTAGTAACACAATGTAAGCATCAGTCGTGTTCGTCACGTCAGAAGGCTTCAAGTTTAAAGCCTATAAAATTTATAAAAATAAATTATACATTTAGGGAGGATTAAAGAATCAAAAAATAGACAAATAACATGCAATATGCAGTCAGACTTCCATTTTACGAATCTCTATTTAGCGAATTTTTTTAATTTTGCGAACGTTTCTCTGGAACCAAGAACATTTGACATTTTTCATCGTAAAATAACCTCCAAAAATAGCGAAGTTCACGTGTTCTATTTAACTAACTTTTTCTCTTGTATAATTCGATACTTTTCTCCCTATTTTTAAAAATATTTCTGAAAATTTCGAATTATTCTCCTCTTTAAACCATTTTATGGTGATCAATGGCATTGAACTGGTTTTACCAGGTTCCTAACTCATTTCGTACAACTAAATTACCTTAATTTTTCAAATAATCAGCTTAAATAAAATTAATAGATTTTATTAGTAATCAAGCTTAAGGGCGTTTGTGGTAACGTATGCTTAAAATTACTGGTTATAAAATAATGTATGTTTAAAATTATTTGTAGGCTTAAAATTAGAGGAAATGTCATTAAAAGTCATTAATTTTAACATAAAATTATTTTTTAAAGTTGAAAATACAGTGTATTCTTGGACTTTCTTTTGTGTTTTCCTTGTAGATTTCTTTTCGATGGGTAAAATTTATAAAATAAAAAGAAAAGTGTGAATTACTTTTTTTTTATTATTGTAGAATGTGTAAGATTTTAAAATTTGTTTCATGTGGTTTCTAACGTACATTAAAAGATGAATCTTCATTTAAAACCGATTTTCCATTCCACGAACTTTTTCCCAGAATTTACCGATTTCATTAAATAGAGGTCTCGACTGTATTTACATTTAATCTCGTACTTCTTCAGATTGTATATTTCCATTTACTTTAAATTTGTAGATATTCCCATTTGTAAATTAGCTTTGTAAGTTGCAAAGGAAAAATTTTGGTATCATTAAATTAACCCTATATTTCAGTCCTAAGCTTCAAATGGCATTGTTTCTCATTAAATTTCCGTTTGATTGACAAAATGTTTAGTAGTTTTATTATTATTATTATTATTTTTATTTGTAATTCTGCTCTTTACTTGTAATATATATATGTAATATTTTGCTTTTAATTTTGAATTAACGTAGCGCCTATATAATACGAGGGATATTAACGACGAAATTTGTAATTCTCAGCCACAGGTGACAAGGATGACAATTTAGTTAGTTACCCCCTTCTCAAGTTTCCTCACCCCACAATAAGAGAAATCTAAGTTCAATTTCATTTAAAATACACTGCAGCAACCAGTTTTTCACGCAGTAACTTAAGTGGAAACAGAACATGAATACACTGCTGGAGTAACGTCTTTAACGAAGGGAGTATTATCAAAATAGATATGGAATGTGTAAAAATATAATTTCAAAAAAATTTGAATCTCTTAAGCTCAGTGAGTAATAAAATCATTGTGGAATAACTAAGAACAACTAGCGCCGGGGGGGGGGGCGCTGTGGAAAGAAACTATTGACCTTGTAGTGAATATGGTGACGATTTGTAAATATGTTACAGGCAAAGGAGAAAAATAACTTGATGAATAACTGTAGAGCCCAGAAATTTGTATTCGCTCACCTCCTTATATTTACTACTACAGCATGAACGAAGACGTAAATTGTATGTCGAATAGCAATGAATAAAGATCGAATCATAAACCTAAGCACTGAAATACAATTTTTCCCCTCAAAATTACCTTAACCATGTAGGCTCTGATCAAAACTTTCGTTGGTTTGTTACTGGGCAATCCTCCAAACAATCCCTCCTCACCTTCAGTGATGGGTAGCGAAGGGTCCATGACGTGAGGAGGTAAGGGAGTCTTGTATATCCTGAAGCAACCCTACAAGTGAAATAGAATATGAATCATATTATCCTTCAATACTTTTTATTTATTTAAAATGACACGATTAATAGTATTGTAAATTTTCATAAAATTGGATTAATTTGTTATCCAGCATATATCATTTCCTCACAGCTGCTGAATTTCTTTAAATAGTTTTTATAATTTTCTTGAATCAGAAAATTAATTAAAAAGAGTTGTATTTATACTTACCGAATATGACAGTCATTATTTTAAATCTTTACCTTCACATTGCACTTCATTTGTTTTACTTTTGTCTCATTAGTACTTAAAATCTTAGTTATTTTATGATAGGACCTTGTAATATTAATATTGTTACGTGGTTAATCGTCTTTCAAATGCAGGAAAGATCCATGAAATCATCAAGCAGGCTCTTTTGGAGTAAATTGTAATTTATGATGGAACATTATAGTACACTGAACCAGTTTATTCTGTACTAGTTCAGTGTATACTACGCTAGAAGTCTGTGCGTTTACCCAAAGAGATACCACCCCAAACACAAACACTGCTTAATCCATATGCATCTTTTTGACGGATGTGTCATGAATGAAAACAAGTTCCAAGTTTTCTCCAAATGAAAATACGCCTACTATCGCTTCCATACTAAACTTGGACCTATCCGTAAAGAGAATAGCCCTCCCTTGATCACGCGTCCAGTGGACACTTTGACGTGCCCACTGGACTCCGGACCGGAAGGCCTGGGTTCGATGCGCGTACCGCCAAATACCCTCCGAGTACACGCGGAGCACGTGCTCGTTAAATCAGTGGGTCCGAAAGTCTTGTGGGCTGAATCACGAGTGCAGGGAACTGGAGAAAATTTCCCTCCAATTCAGTTCCATGCCTAAATTGTGGAGGTGGAGATAGGTGGTGGCGCCATCTATTGTTCCTTCGGGAATTTCTCCGAGCTAAATCGTACTGTCACCTGTATGGTGCTCAAGGCTAAAAGCCAACGACAGGCGTACATCTAGCCCTTTGCCACGATGAATTTCGGGGGCCTCGATCTGACTATGTTAGGCAGATGGCATGAGCAACAGCACACAACAACAATGTGCCCACTGCAAACGTTCCCGCCTATGGCGTGACGTGAGCGTGACGCAAATGACTTGTCGCCTCGCACAAAGACCAAGTTCGTGAAGCCTTCGAAGAACGGTTGACCTTGACACCAACCTTCCGGAGCTTTCAACGAGGGAGGGTTTGAGTTCAGCCGGAGTTGCGGTTCTGTTCCTTCGTGCGCATAATGACAAATATCAGTCATTGGCACTCGTGGTAGTGCGTAACCGTCCTTGGCTGAACCTCCTGGATAACGAATCCGTGATTAGAAATTGTTGCCAAAGTCTATGAATCACAAATTGACGCACATTCAGCCATCTAGCTACTTCTGTCTGACTTTGTCCTGCGCCTCTAGTCTCCCAATAGTTCGCCATCGCAGTTCTTCGGCCAAATGATGCTTGGAGGTCCTTGTTACAATTTCGCTATACCAGATTTCTAATCATTGACACGTAGCGACAATTACCGCCTTGCTCTGAGACTTCAGTTTTTATGCTCCTTGCAAATGACGCATTCCGACTGCATCGCCACTTTTTTTGCATACTGTAATACCATTCAACTTCTTTTACTTACCAGCATATTTAAATTTCATTGAGATTGGTTTATTTTTGGGCGAGTCATAGCTACTTTTGTGATTTTTTTTCTTTATTTACGATAACCAGTGTATTAAAAGAAAATAATTAACACATATTCGTATAAATCCAGATTCAAAAATAACACAAATATTAAACACAGTAATCATAATTTCACATAAAGAAATGAAACACATAGTCGCTGTAAATGTTTCACTCTCCCTGTTGCTTCCTTGGATCGACCTTATATAGGTCGTAAAGAACTTTTTAGGACCTTCTAGATATTTTTAGATGCGTTTATTTTTGTCACCAAATTTATTGAGGGTGTAGTATTTTGAAATCAAATTCGTATCCCAGTTTATCGTAAAGGTCACTCCCATTCATTTACTATTATTGAAAGAACAATTTCCGGCTTGGAACTAAAGAGAGTCCAAAATTTTCTTATCAATTACGTGTCGCAGAATATTTTTTATTTACATTTACCTTCATTATTTTATTTATGATAGGAATTTGGATTTCTATATATATATATATATATATATATATATATTAACAAAGCTCAAGAAATATAAAATAACTTATAGTAAAGATAAAAATCACATATCCCTAACTGTTACCTTCAATATGGCCATGACCTTCTCACTCTTTGAGCTCCAATGGGATCTTTTTCCTTTGATTAGTTCAAAGGAATTCAGCCATTCTTGAAAACCTCCGAATTCTGGAACATTCTCGAGCTCACATGGATAAACCTGAAATAGAATAACCTTATTTTATAATTCGATATTTAAATGTGCTTCTGTGAAAAGGTAAATAGATATTGATGCAAACACACACATAAGATACAGTATTAAATAAATATACACATTAAAATTGCAACACCAGGAAAAAAAACAAATAATAACTTATTGTATGTATACAACATAGTAGAGCAAGAAAACATGATTAAATTTGTTGGCAATTTGGAGGTATACAAGGTCCAAAGGTAATACTTCAATAGTAACCGCTACCAAGGGCACCCTCCACCTTCTCCTCCGAAGTAAGTGTATGCATATAAATAGCTGGTTGATACCATAGCTATCTTGTTCCACTTGCAAATCATCTCTTCTTTCTCACAAGATCACTATTGCATATATTTACGTAGATTTCAATGGTATTTTGCAAGAGAATATTTTATACGAATATTCATTGTGCAGCACTTACGACGAAAGCCATCACATCTTTGTTTTTTATCTGCATCATGTCCGTTTCGGCATCGATGTCTCGGAAAGCACTCAACCCCTCGAGAAAAGCTGTGGGAAGACTGGCACGAGGAATCACCATGGTGTTTGGACCTATTTGAAGTAGAAAATGAAAAGAAGAACTTAAAGTAGTTTACAAAATTAAAAGTTTTTACCCATATTCTTGCAATTCATAAACAGTTAATATATGCATACAGATTAACAGATATTTCCAAATAAAGACCGACAAAAGAACAAAATAAAAAATAAATAAATAAACCCTTCTAAATGTTAATAAAATTTTTAAATATGTTAGTGATTAGTTTTGTAGTTTTTTGCAGTACGCTCATCAAAGACGTTAGTTGTAATAATTAACTTTTAGTACAGACCTTTTTTCCTTTACTGAATCCAATTTTTTTTGCTTTGAATAGCTAATTTTTTTAATTTTAAAACTAACACTAAATTTAAAATTTCACTAAAACTTTCACTGGTAGTTTTGAGAAGAATGGGGGTTTAAAAATTGGCCCCCTATTATGCTAAATGAGCATTTCAAACATTCGATGATAAAAGTAATTTTACTCAACATTTTTTCAAAACTTTTTAAATAGTAATATTTTTTTTCAATTCTAAAAGCATAAAAAACTTGTGAAAAATTTAAAGCTATTATGAAAAACACGATTTATAAAAAACAGTTACGAAAAAATAGGGGAATGTTATTACATCAAGATTTTCATACATTGGCATTCCTAATGCCATCATAACATTTAAATCCAAAGTTTTATGCGATTTCCTACTACAGTCTAGAAAATAATTAATTTTGAAATTACGATCAAACTTTCTCGAAGACTCATGTACTACTATATCAGTCTTAAAGGGCTGAATTCATGGGACGTCACAGTCGCATGATAATGACAAACACGTATACAGTACATGTTTGAATATAGTACATGTCTACCTCAGCAAAAGCTCAACTTTGCAAAAGATTTCGTACACTCGAACAGAATAGGCGTTTTAATGAGGGCATCCAGACTGTAAGACAGTCCTCAATCCCATATCTGGAGTACTGAGATGTTGGCAAAAGTAGTGTTTTCGATTCTGCTAAGTGGCATGACGGTGATTGGTTGAGACAAGGAGAACAGGGAGGCATGGCTTTGATTCTTCATCAGGACGAAAAAATGGTTGAATTTTTAGCATGGTTGAGGGCTTAGAACCTGCTCTCTGGTTGGTTGCTGGAAAAGTGAACAGAGACTCCTATTGGCTGCTCTAGGGGCTGAGATTTAGGAAATGGCGAGGAGCTTGTCCAGTGGGGGTGAAAATAGATTTTCACATGAAAGAAATTTAAAAAAAGAAAATATGAGAAATTTAAGGTATCCGACTACGTTCGGAACCATGATTTTGCAAAAGAGCATAAATGGATAATTTTCGTGATATTTAGTGTCACTTAGATAAGAATACATATATAAAATTGTTTTAAGGACATTTTGACAAAAAAAATTTATTTAAATACAATATTTTGGCAAAAAATTAACTTAGAATAGTCTTTTTTTCAAAATGTTCTCCTTTTGTGAAAAATGCTTCTATTATAATTATATTTTGCCTGTATATAGCTCCGACCTCTCTACAGAGGCTCAACTAGAACTTTTGAAATATATAACTTAGAAGTGGGTTTATTCATATTTTACGACAACAGAGGGAAGCAATTTTAAGAAAAAAACGCCAATAATTATTTCAATTGGTGGTAACTCTGAATATAATGTGAATTTTTCAAAAATTCTAGTTGAGCCTCTGTACAGAGGTCTGAGCTACATACAGGCAAAATATTATTATAATAGAAGCATTTTTCACAAAAGGAGAACATTTTGAAAAAAAATTATTCTAAGTTAATTTTTTGCCAAAATAATGCAATTGAATAATTTTTTTTTATCAAAAAATGTCCTTAAAATAATTTTATGCGTGTGTTCTAATATGAGTGACACTAAATATCATGAAAATTATCCATTTATGCGCTTTTTTAAAATCACGGTTCCGAACGTAGTCGGATACCTTAAGTTTACTAAGATGCAGTAAAAATTATTGCAAGAATTTAAGAATATTATGGAGGGTTAGTACACTCAAACAATCTCTGTTTATCTGTTTTATACTCCAAAGAGAAAGAAGTTCAACGCCCTCTAGAGGCATTACGCAATACGCAATCACGCTGCATTTCTAATCATTTACATATCTGCCCGATATGTACCTTCATGCCAAGCTTCGTTACGATCCCACAATTATTTTTTGGGGCGCAAATTTTTATGGCAATAAGTGTACATGCAAATTACAGTTTTATAATGTCAGCAATGAGTCTGAACAGTTGTATAATTTGTGGGGTGGGTCCATCATCAGCTGGACAGGGTGTAGCCTCTCCCCTTCTTAGTTTACACTAAAAAAATACCTCAATAATTGGGACTTTTTTTTTAAGTAAACCATAACCGACTAAGATAAAAAGGGAAATTTCCATTGAGATACTAAGCTTTTGTAAATGATCTAATTAATGTATTTGAAAGAATACGTTTCTAAAATTGCCTTTTTTTTAATTAGAATTAATTAAAATCACATTTAATATTTGATTCAATATACGTATAAATGTGAAGCTTTTAAAAGTACTTAACGTGAAATATTAAATTAAATCTTCACGAAAAGAAATAATAAAAAAATGTTTAAAATCTTAAATAAGTGACATGATATTTTTTTAGATTTTGGGATTAGTTTTTGAAGAATATGGATTATTATTCAAATTATGCAGTTTTAAAGTTAATTTTAACAAGATGTTTTAACGATATTTCCAGTGTTATCATTTTAATTTGTTATATCTTCGTATATTTCCAGAATTCATTAAACATTCTACTTCAAACTTTAAATTGGAGTCAAATCGTTATATAGATACAAAAATTGTTACATAAAAGATATATTTTATGATAATTATAATTATCACAAAATATATCTTTTTATTGCAGGAATTCTTAGAGAATATGTTATTCAACTCAAAAATTGCCTTACTATATTTTTTGGAAAGCACATATTTGCATGTGATTCTTAATCAAGATCTTTAGAAACTACAAAACAATTAGTTATATCAATACCTGTTTTCTTAAGCGTAGGCAGCTTTAAAGCATTTAATTGGTATTTACATTTTTCGAATAAGTTTGGATTAGTTACTTTTTTTTATACTTTTAGTATGTGAGTGAAAATTAATTATTAAAATAATTAACTATGAAATTCAAAACATAAGCACATAAATTTTAAGATGTTTTTTTCGAAACTGTGATAGAAACACGGTCGTTAAGTAATTTTTAATTTCCACCAAAATCGCATATTTATAATAAATTTTCGACTCCTCTCTCATTTGAAATTCTTTTATACAGAATTTCACTGATAGTATATACTAAAATGCAATTTTTGAATGATCATTTTTTAGGTATATTTAAAACTTCAAAAATATTTCTTTCTTTCTTATCTGCAATGAAATATTTTGGGAAAATATTAACTCAGAGATTAATAGCTTGAAACAGAAATGTCATTTGCAGCAAAATAACCTTCATAAAATTTTGATCGAGGCAAAATAACACAAGGATATTGCATTTTCTTACCTATGGCACAGAGAGTTTCATCTATCTGTAAAAAGAAATTAAACCCTTAAAAATAATATCAACATTGAAAATGAAAAGTTAATTACTTCAAATGAGAAGATAAGAAAAAAAAAAAAAAATCAAATCATTATTCAAAAGTTTTACTTTAATTCAGAAATTTTTTCGAAAACAATTCATTCTTATTTTATATCATAAATTACGTAATCGAAAAAATATATAAGGTTGTCATTATGCAACAGCTTTTAACATTAATTATAAGCATTAAATGGTTTATCCGGCAACATACGAAGCTTTATTTTTGCCTACTTTCATGCTTTGTAAAACAAGGAACAAATATCTGGCATTATATATAACTAGAGTTATATATTAATTAAGAAAAGCACACACAAAAAAGAAAATGTTCTCTTAATCTATAAAACAGGAAATATCTATTCTAAAATTTCTTGTAAATATTAAAAAATGAAGAGTATTTATAAATAAATTATATGAATAAAATGGATGAATAAACAATATTTAGTGCAAAAAGGCAAAAACCTAAGAAAATCAAGTACCTTTTCATTTCGCCGGCGCAGGTGATAAAGTAGCCAAAAATGATACAACAGACTCCAAACAGAATATTCCATTGTTAACCCTTTACCACCACGTTTTCAAAACAAGCCGCGGTATTTTCTTATCAGTAATGCCTTTTTCGTAATACATCAACAATGGATAAAAAAACAACAAGAACTAACATTTATTAATAATTTTTAAAGCATATATTGTGTGTTGTTGCCAATAAAGCCTAGGTGAGATTTTCCAAGTACCAAAAAGTACCAATTAAAACGTAAGCAGGAGTAGTCCTGTTTCTTCTAAGTGTGGCGTTCATCAGTTGATCAACCACAAAGCGTAACTTGTAAATTCTGTAACATGTAACTAAGTGATTTGATAAATGATCTTGTTGTGAACCTTCATTCGCGTTAGTGTGAGAGGCAACTGATGGAAGATACATCTCTAAAGCTCTCAATAATCTTTATTCCAATTAATTCAAAATATAATAAGTTGCAAATACCTAATGCGTGCGAGGTGGTCCTAATTAATTATAAAAATTATTGCTTAAGGTATCCGACTACGATTGGAACCAGGATTTTGAAAAAGCGTATAAATGGATAATATTTATGATATTTAGTGTCACTTAGATTAAAAGATGTATATAAAATTGTTTTAAGAATAGTATTACAATAAAAAATTATTTAAGTACAATATTTTGATAAAAAATGAACATAGAATGACCCATTTTCAAAATATTCTCCTTTTGTGAAAAATGCTTCTATTATAATAATATTTTGCCTGTATATAGCCCAGAACTCTGTACAGAGGCTCAACTAGAATTTTTTAAATATATAACTTAGAAGTGGGTTTATCTATGTTTTACGACAACAGTGGGGAGAAATTTTAAGAAAAAAACGCCGATAATTATTTTAATTGGTTGTAACTCTGAAAATAATGTGAATTTTTCAAAAATCATAGTTGAGCTTCTGTACAGAGGTCTGAGCTATATACAGGCAAAATATTATCATAATAGAAGCATTTTTCACAAAAGGAGAACATTTTGGAAAAAGGTTATTGTAAGTTAATTTTTTTGCCGAAATATTGTATTTAAATAGTTTTTTTTTGTCAAAATGTCCTTAAAACAATTTTATAAATGTATTCGAATCTAAGTGACACTACATATCATGAAAATTATCCATTTATGCGCTTTTTTAAAATCACGGTTCCGAACGTTGTCGGATACCTTAACATGAATGTATGAAGAAATACGGAATCTTTTTTTGGACACTGATAACAAAGCTAGAAGTTTTATATCTAGATACATTGATATAATCTCAAATATATTTCTCGCATATATAACGCAAACTGGAATCAATACACCTTTATTACTGTCTTTCTCTTCGAACTTGTGTGTGTGATTCACTTAACTTAAGATATAAATTTCCATTTACATAAGTCAGGCTCCTTCTCAGAAAAAGGTTATTATATAAAACAATCCATTAAAAGTATTTCCCTTTAAGGATTAGTAGAACTCCTAGAGCACCCGTTACAATTTTTAATAAAAATTTTTTAAGCATAATGTAAGGCTGAGTTAAAAAAATATTCAACCCCTTAAAACTGTATACTACTTATTTAGATCATCAAGTACAATCTTCTGAAAGAATGAAAATTTTAGCAGAACAATCCCTTTAATTTTAAGTATAGCATCATTCAAGAGAATCATATTTTTAGTGGTAAACAGATTTTTTTATCGTACTATTTGTTCAGAAAAATAGCGTTGGTTAATGGCTCAACCGTAGTAAAAAAGAATAATAGTTTATGAATAAATTCCCCAGGAATTAAAATTCACTCCTTAAAGCGATGTTCACAAACGTTGCTGCACATCTAAAATCTGCGAATAAAGAAATTTTTGAAGACTCGCCAATTTTCCTGTTTGGAATTAATACTACAGCTGTAACAATTTTTGAAAGAATCACTGCTTTAATTAATTTTTAATTTGTAATGATTGTAAAATGATTGCCTTCTGCAATACTTTGATTGGTCTACATTTCTATAATTGCTCCAAATTTGCAGAATGTCATTCCATAGAGTGTTGCATTTACAAGTCTCAAAATAATTCCAAAAAAATCGTAATGAGCAGAAATCAGGTGATTCATTCATAAAGATATTATTATTATTTTCTATTTAACAATAATGACAACATTGTTGTAATTAAAAAAAATGACATAATTAATTAACTTCTAAGAAATTCTTATTACGGAATTCGAATTTATTTTTACAGAGGTAGGGAGTTTTCGAATTTCATTCGAATATGATCGTCATTTAGAGTAAATTGTAGAGGATGTATAATACTAGGTTGATTTGTGCAGACAACTCAGGATATTATTCCCGAATAATATCCTGAATCTATCTCATGAAAAATGGATCGATGATAAAATATTATAAACAGATAAGCTGCTTTTTAAAGCTGGCATTTTTTTTTTTAAATTCCAAATCTTATCTTAAACATTTCTTAAGCTATTGGATAGAACGGCATAGAATTTTGAATTTGTATATCTTATAACATGAAAAATCCAAAAGTATACAAATTTTATATATTACAATTCCTCTTTGTTTTGTATATGTATTTAAAAAGGACAAACAACTTTTCAATTTTTTAAATTATTTACAGAATTGGAAAAAAATATCTGTTATTTAGTACTTAAAATTTTGGAAACGTTGAGTAGAAATAAGGGTTTGCAATCTCGTGTTATATTTTTAATCCCGGGATTTCGGGATTACATTATCCAAATCCTGGGATCCCGGGATTAGGACTGGACTATTTATTAAAAATACTTCCTCATTAGAATAGTTGAAATTGCAAAATAAAACTGAAAATATAATTAAAAATTGGTTAAATATTAGTTTTATTGAAACAAATAAATTAAAACTTAATTCATCATCATCATCATAATAATAGTACGTAATGAAATTTAAAAATCGTTTCTTCATTTATTATGTTTCTGTATAAATAAGCTTTTAAAAAAATACAGCTTGTCCAGGGTTTCATTTCTTTCAACCGCTTCTTATTTTTGTTACTAATAGTCCTGTCGGAGAAAATGCTCGTTCGGATATACTAGTAGGTGTTATCGTCAATAAATAGGAGTGTGTTCTTTTCAGATAGTCACCACGTCTCCCTCCATTTTCAAAAAAAGAGGCATTTCTTTTTGAATTTTTGATGACAGTGTCTCAAATCTAATAGACTGCATTTTGGTGTATATACCTATTTGATAACTTTATATAGTTCTTCTGCTACACTGAATGGCTTACACTTAATGTAATTTACACTTAATGTATAAATTGATCCAGTTATTGAATCAGAATGGGAATCAATTTCAAGTGTTATCTTATTTGAAATAGAAGATCCGGTTGCATGAGCTGTTAGTAATGCAATGGGATTTGTAGTGTCTCAAGTATTTCAAGCAGGTCCACTACTAATTAACGGTATTTAATTGAAGAAAGAACTGTGATAAAATCTATTCTCGAGTTGTTGCTTATATTATTCTGTAAGTATTGTAGTGATCCACTTAGATCTAGTCGACGTTCTCCCATTCGAGAAATGAGAGCTGCATATATTTTCTACTTATAGCACTTATAATTGCACAAAATAATTCTACGCTTACATATTTCATAAACAAAATAAAAATGTTCTAAAAATTAAATTCTTAGAAGAGAAAAAAAAATTTAAGAATAATTCAGACAAAAATTAAATCCCGGGATTAGTTATTTTAATTCCGGGATAGGAAAAAATACCGGAATCACGGGGCTGCAAATCCTAGTAGAAATGTGTTTTTTTTTCTCTTTTTTTATAATCAAAAGCTGGAAGCACTCACTTAGCATAAGGAAAACTGCCTTTCCCCCCACTTAAAAAAACCTCTCAATCGAAATTTCCCTAGATTTGAAATTTAAGCTAGTTTTAAGCTGAAAAATCATTACAAAAACTACATCGATAATGAGAAAGTTATTTTTAAAAATTAAGTATGCTAATCCATTAATATCAATATTTTATTCCTACTGATCCATTAAAAATAATGCTAATTTCATCCAGTTGTAATACAAATGAATAAGTTGATAAAATGCCTCCTTTTTTACAGATGCAATACAATAAATAATAAACTCTAGTGTTGGTATCGAAATCGGGCAACAAATATCATCATTTATAAATGAAAAGAAAAGTGTCATCTGGATTTGTATTTCACGTGCATCCTAAATTATCGATTGCAAAATATAGTTGAAAATTGTAGTTTTATTTGTGTGTGTTTACTTGACTCTTAAAAATAATTTAAAAGCTTCTAGCAGGTTGCCCTATAAGTAGTTTTTTCTCTGTAATGATAAAAACTCTTCTCATATGTTACTTAGAAATAACACACGCGTATAAGGTACACAAGTTTAAAAGCCAGAAATGTTTCGCCCGCAATACATTTATGCATTTACCCTCTCATCAATTCGAATTATCGATAAAATCAATATTCATTACTACATGTGTGAAAGTAAAAAGGAAAAGGTTCACAAAGAACTTAAAATGACGTTCTTATTAAAGTCCTCCTTTATAGATAATCACTACTTTTAAAGCAAAATATCTCATACGTCAATAAATATTTAATAACTCTTCTTAAGAAATAAATATCAAGAACTCGAAATTAGAAATACCAAAGAAAAGCTTTTATAAATTATCGTAAGTAAATATTTTGACTTACGAAAAAGTATTGTATGCTCTTTGCAAATACAAACACAATCTATACAATATAATCAATGGACTTTTAAGATGATATACGATCTTCTAGCTATATTTTCTTTCTTTTTTTTTTTGAAAAATATTAATAAATAAGTCGTGTGTTTAGTCTTTCCAAATCATACACTTTATTATGCATAATGATCCCGCTATGGTTTTGGATAAAATAAAGAAAGCTTAGTAAATATGTTCACCTAAAAGAAACTTTCCATCGAAAAAATTACAATTCTGAATTATGTATATCGTACAATCCTTTTTAAACACATACCCATAAATATTACCCATAATTCTGTGCTATAAGATGAATCTGTCAAGAGATATGAGGTTCAAGACACACGCCTGTGAGACAATCAAAGATAATGCATGCACTTCTTCAAGCACACATCCCGAAGAAAAAAATCAAGGAAAAAGAGATTTCAATTTAATTTTTAATCAACTATTTCAGAAATCGTCCGTTCTTGTTGTATCTCGAATTAGGCTTTCCCCAAACCCATTTCGTAAATTGGTTTGGATGTTTATTCTTATGGGAGGGTTGGCGATAACTGTCTATCAAGTTTTTAGGTTCTTAAAAGTGTTTTTGCAGTATCCCGTAATAACGAGCTTGAGATTAGAACAAAAATATTTCGTGAAATTTCCCGCCGTCACTGTCTGTAACTTGAACAGAATGAAACACAAGCATCTGAAGTGCTTACACTCCGTTTTTCCTTTGGATTCGTGCTTTAGCGGAGCCGAAATTCCCAATCTCTTTATGTCTAAAAGAACAGGGTTGTATTCTTGCTCATCAGAATTCTCTGGCAATTCCGATGCAGAGAAGGACGACACCATTCATTTTTTGAAAACGTATTTAGCCGTAAGTGAAGAAAGACGAAAGGAAGCTGGTTATAAGAGCGAGGAATTTATCACGCAATGCTCCTTCAATGGGAAACCATGTTCTGTAAAAGACTTTGCGGAATTCCAAAGCTTACGCTACGGCAATTGTTTCACCTTCAACAAGTTCAATCAAAATATATCTGAGACATTGATGATATCTCAAACTGGAGACCAGAATGGTTTGGTATTAGTTCTCGACCTTTCACATCTAGATTATTTGAAAATTTCTAGTACTATTGGAGCAAGAGTCATAATTCATGATCCGAAAGAAGAACCTAGCTTTGTGGACACTGGGAATAATATTGCTGCAGGTTATGAAACTTCAGTAATGCTGTCGGAGACTTTTTTTGGACGATTGCGATCTCCGTATAGGGATCACTGTGGAGAATACAAAGGCAAGAACATCTGGCCCTATCATGAAAGCTATAACAAATGTAAAAGAATCTGCATTCAGGAAGTTAGTTTCAAAACTTGCGGATGCGTCGATCCGACTTTGCCATCGACGGCATCTCGGAAACTCTGTAATGTGACAGATAAATCTGAAATGTGTTGCTTGGATAAAGCGTTGAATCTCCTACTGCAACAAAATACAGACTGTGATTGTCCTTTGCCTTGCAGTGCTACCAATTACGGAGAGATGATTTCGGTGGCAAGATGGCCTTCTGCGTCAAGTTTCCTAACAGGAGAAGCCAGGGGAAAATATTACTCGCACTCATTTGAATATTTCAGACGAAGTCAGGCAAAGCTGAAAATTTTCTTTTCTTCACTGGTACAGAAGATCTATGTACAAAAGCCGAAGTTTCATCCATCTGAAGTATTCAGTCATTTAGGAGGGGAGTTGGGAATATGGCTTGGAATTTCTTTGTGGGTAATTTTGGAACTCTTCGAAGCGATTTATTTCCTAGCAAAGTATTTGGTCGACTTCCTTCGCAGATATTTTTTTAAATGAATGACTTTAGCAATGGTAATTATTTAATTATTAAAGAGACAAAAGATAGGGAGAGAAAAATTTCATGCAGTCATAAAATTGTAATGTATTATAATATTTTTCATCTATAAATATCATTTTTTTTTAAAAAAAAATTGTTTCAAAAATGCTTTAAAAATTAATTACAAAAAAGTTTTTTGATTATATTTTTTAAAAAAAATCGTGACCCGTCAAAAATTATATGAATGAATGAATTAGTAACTATCAGTAACACATTACTAATTAACTTCCCAAGCAGAATTTTCCATTATGGAATTAGAAAAATAACGATCCAAATAGCATATGATTCAGATTTCAATTAGAACCTATTATTTGTTTCAGAGTTATTCGAAGAAAATCGCTAGATGGTCATGTTATTTTGCATAAACTAATAATGTATTCCCCTTTTTGCAACACAATGTGTTAAATAGATGTAATACATGGATCGGTATAACGAAGCATTATAAATTAATAAATGACTCTTTAACATCAGTCATTTTCAAGTCACAAGTTTGTCCTTGAAAGTATTTCAAGAACTACTGAATTTAATTGCATGAAACTTTAAATTTATAGGTTTCTGGCAGGAATAATCCAAATCTCTAAAAAGTCTGATGTATTGTAATTTATTTTTTTCTTATTTTGATTCTTAAAACTCGTATTTTAATAATATTTTTATATTTTTAGAATTAAAAAAAAAGTAATTTATTGATTGTATATATCAACATATCAGCAGGAATAATCCAAGTCTCTAAAAAGTTTGATGTATCAGTTGCGATGTTTTATTAAAAACTAAGATCATATTAATTATTTTACAATGTGAATACTTTCTTAAAATTCAAACTAATAAATTGGATTTGAAAAATTACTGGAAAATTCATTATTTACACTCATTACAAAAGAAAAAAAAACATTCAAAAAGAAAACATCTTTTTTTGACAGAAAAATCTTTTATCTGCTTACGTGCTCTCCTTAAGTGTTTTTTCCGCATGTGCTCTATAAGCGCTCAAACTCGTGAGTTCTGAGGTAGCTTTCCCATAATTAACTATAACTGGCATTTGGCGATTTTTCTAATTTTTTTCGTTGTATTTTTACGGCTCCCCAAGGCGGAAAAAATACATCTTATTTAAAAATATTTTTTGTATAAAGAAAGCAAATTTCTTTTTTTAATTACAAAATTCCAATTTTTTTTGTGGAGTTTTACAATAATTTGTTTCAAGTTAACTTGGCACCGTTGGAAAGGTTTAAAAAAATGGACCAATCTACTTGAAAAATAGTTTTATCTTTTTTTTAGGAATTTAAATTAGAAAAATTTAAAACATTGTAGAAATTGAGATTTTAATAATATATTTTAAATTAATCACATGTTAAAAGCATTTATTTTTTAAACAAAGTTAATACAGTCAGCAGAGCAACGTCATGAAATTCCATTTTGGATGAAAACTGATTTTTGACGCCATCTTTTGTCATAGTTGTAACAATAACAGTGTTACAATATTGCAGACAAATCAAAGTTGGCGCCCAAAACTGGTAATTAAAACTGATTTTAATTAATATCTTTTTAGCTAAAATAGGTCCGAATTGTGAATCTAAACCATTCTCGAATCCACTTAAACCCACACAAAAAATTTCATTAAAATCGGTCCAGCCGCTTAGGAGGAGTTTAGTCACATACACACGCACAGAAGATTTTTATATATTAAGATTATTTGAAAAGATACTAATTAAAATTGCTAAAAAGCATTATTCGACTGCATTTTTGTAACAATAAAGACCCGGTTTGTCCAGTTTGACTGAAAATCGATTTTCGACGCCAACTTACTTTTTTTTTAAAACTATAACGTTGTTACAACAATGCAGGTGAATGTTGAGTTGTATGTCTTGAATGTTTTTAATTAATATCTTTTTAACTAATTGCAATATCGGACGGAATTGCTATTCTAAACCATTCTCGAATTTATTTGAACCCACACAAAAAATTTCATCGAAATCGGTCCAGCCACTTAGGAGGAGTTTAGTCACATACACAAGCATAGAAGATTTTATATATAAAGATATATTAGTTAGGCTATTAAGGAAGTTTTTATGAATTTTCTTTTGTATATTTCGGTGTTTTTTAAGATAGGCATGATCTCTTAAATCTTAACCATGTACAAATTTTTTTTTATTCGATAGTTATTGGGATAAAATTAGTTTAAGTACCTTTTATGCGTTTTTGGATCACAATTTTTTTTTACAGATATAGTAAGCAAAAAAATCCTATTAGTAGTTCGCGGGATTTAAATTATGAATTTACTGGTCCGTGAGGTCAAAAAGTTTGGCGATTGCTGCACAGAACCACTCGACTATCCCAGCCGCGAGATCAATTTGAATAAAATTTCCCAGTAGAAAAAGTGTTTCTTTTTCCAAAATTTTAACGAAGAAAGAAAGGTGTCAATAATTTATGCATCATGGATGTAGTCATAGTATCCAATGAAAGGTTATGTTATACCTTGTTATAGAATGCTGTTTTAGATGCTTTTTATTTCATATTATTTCATCGTTCGATGAGTTTTGAACAACACTTCATTACAATAAATGTACTTCATCATTTGGAAATTTCTGAGTTTTCTTTCTTTAGTAAAACAGCACATACTTTTTTTCTTTTGATATTAATATTGTTAGAATTTCTTGAAAACAGTCGAGATTTATTTAGTTTGTGAACATTCCCTAATTTGCTTGATATATTTGCATGTAAAAGTCTGGACGAAAACGCTGTCAAAAACTAAATTGAAACTTAATCGTGGAACATTTCCGCCACTCCTCTTTAATAGTACAAAATTTCTTCACATTTATTTCTTACTATCATCAGTTAAGGTTTAATTGTGTTAAATTAACCGATTCAAGTTATTCACAACAGATAATGACCTATTTAGCAAGCATGTGCTTTTGCTTAAAGATTCAATAAATATAACCTCTTTAACGTTTTAATAGAATTTTCATTCAAATTATATCTTTTGAAGCTATCTTTAAGGTATTCGACTACGTTCGGAACCGTGATTTGTTTAAAAAAAGCATAAATGGATAATTTTCATGATATTTAGTGTCACTTAGATTAGAATACATGTATAAAATTGTTTTAAGGACATTTTGACAAAAAAAAAAATTATTTAAATATGTTTCGGCAAAAAATTAACTAAAAATAAACTTTTATTCAAAACGTTCTCCTTTTGTGAAAAAGGCTTCTATTGTAATTATATTTTGCCTGTATGTAGCTCAGACCTCTGTACAGAAGTTCAACTATGATTTTTGAAAACTTCACATTATTTTCAGAGTTACAACCGATTGAAATAATTATCGACCCCTTTTTCTTAAAATTCTTCCCCTCTGTTGTCGAAAAAAAAAATAAACCCACTTCTTAGTTGTATATTTCAGAAATTCTAGTTGAGCCTCTGTACAGAGGTCTGAGCTATATACAGGCAGAATATTATTATAATAAAGGCATTTTTCACAAAAGGAGAATATTTTGAAAATGGGTCATTCTAGGCTCATTTTTTGTCAAAATATTGTACTTAAATAATTTTTTACTGTAATACTATTCTTAAAACCATTTTATATACATTTCCTAATCTAAGTGACACTAAATATCATGAAAATTATACATTTATGCGCTTTTTTAAAATCATGGTTCCGAACGTAGTCGGATACCTTAACCGGACTGTCGTACTCAGCACACAGATATACAGGAAAAAGTTCAAACGGAAGTAATATTTTTTTTTGTTCATCAACAAAAGGTATCATTATAAAAATTACTCATCGGAACACATTTTTTTTTGTACCAGTGGCAATAAAATCATTTGTAATTTCTCTGGAATTAAATGCAATTAAGCTATCAGATTCAGGGCTCCTTTTCTTAAAGGACCAATTTTCTAACTTTCGCATGGGTGCACACTAGATCCAAAACTTTCTTTTATATCGTTTGCGCTTGAGTTCACATGTATATAGAAATTGTAGTACATTTTTAGTAATATTACAATAAAAATAAAGCTTCGTGTGATTGGTACAATAAGATTAAAAAACACGCAGCTTATACATATATTTCAAATTCAAAGCTTTTATTTGTAAATTGATATGCATTGAAATATTTTTACGAGTAGTTAGCAAAGAAAAAAAAATGAAAAGACATGCGAAGATTCAGTCAAGATTTACCTAGCCAAATCAAGGTTAAAATAGTTAAAAAATTTATAGCTAAATACCAGCAAGATATATTGTTGTTGTTGTTACCAATACCATGACCGGCAAAGGCCAGATCGAGGCCCATGAAATTCATCATGGTAAAGGGCTAAGTGACGCCTGTCGTTAGCCGTGGCTTTGAGCACTATACAGGTGACAGTACGATTTGGCTCGGTTCCACCCCAATTTAGAGGGAGAACACTCTGGGGGTGGTCAGAGGCCTCCCATATTATATTTATTAAGGATCATGAAGATATATTTAATATGGTCATGAAAGATATAGGCCATTCAATAGCAATAATCAAGAATAGCAGAAAAATGAAACTATTTAGTATTTAAGCACTATTTTATGCTTTATGAAAAAATACGAAGGAAAATAAAGAAAAAAATGGTATTGTATTTCCAAATATATGCGTATTGCTTTTAAATCCAACGCGTCATTCGTTTTTTTTTTTTTTTTTATAAAACCCCCTCTAATATTAAACTGCCAGCAGTTTGTTCGATAAAATTTCTTTGATAAATTATTGATATTTAAAATATTTCTATGAATTTATGAGAACCGTTTACTTTCTCTCATAAATTTGTAAAACATGTCACACATAGTTGCTCTCTTGAAGAGTATTTACCCCCCATGCTGCCGTCATGTTCAGTATTTCATTCATTCACACACACATGCGTCTGTTTCCCCCTCCAAATAATATTGTATTTTTATGATTTTATTAGTTTCATCTATTGCAATATTTTAATCAAAAATTGATTGAAATTTTGAAGCTCCTAAGACTATCTTCGCCAACTGTGCGAAAGCCTGAACTAAACACCGATCTCATTTACAGACAGAAAAATGTCTTTATTTTCATAAGCATTTGCAGCGCTGCAACTCATGCATTTGTTTATAATGGACTGTTTTTAAAATTTCAAAGTATTCTACGAATAATTAATTTGTTATTTTAACATGTAAAGTGATAGCTGTCTCAGCATTATAGTATTGGAGAAACATGTACTCAACACATTATATACCAGAAAAAATGAATCAACTCGTTTGAAAATCAGTATGATGAAATGTGCTACTCTCTATACCAGGGCTTCTCCCCACCCACCGCGAACCGTTACTGGTCTGTGGATCAAACGGTACCAAGCCCCCAACGACTAAATTATTTCTATTTTATTTACCGTGGTGTATTTCTCTCGGATTTATGTGAACTTTCCATGGAAATCACTTTATATTCCATGTTAAATCACTTTATACTCTTTTTTTTGTGTGATTTTATTTTATTCTGAAGGCATATTAAAATATAAATAAATTAAACTATTACATCGGAAACTAAAATATAAGCAATCAACGTTTCCTCCCCTCAGCGGGCCGCGGTAAAATTATCAAACGTTGACCGGTCCGCTGCGATAAAAAGGCTGAGAAGACTGCTCTATAGGATAGCGAAGCCAGAATAAAATATTTATGCTGGAGTACTTTTATACTCGTATTCGAGTACAATTTTTTTCACATTACGCAGTCTGAACGTTAAATACATTTAAGTTATTTTTCTCAGAAAAAATTTCTCCCCTTCCTTCATTTTGTCTTTCCTTCTGTGAGTAAAATAGGTACTCGAATTTAAGCAGAAAAGGATGCATACATAAATATTATTCAATTTAATTTTCTTAAATACCATAATATTACGTTGGGCAGCGATAGTACAAATAAATATTTTAGAGATACGCGATTCCATTAAGAGAATAGATTTGGATATTTAGATATTTGTGTGGCATTAAACGCTCATTACCAATCACTAGTTCCGTGATTATTACTAAACGGTGCTTATAGTGTATCAGGTTTTCTAATTAAAGTGAAATAGATTCATGCTCCAATGACGTATTTTGACTTGTACATAAAGTCGTTAAATTAAGAATTGCAATTACACGTGAAGAATAAAAATAGACATCGACACTTTTAAGAACTGTGAAAATTTAAAAGCAGAAAAATATAGAATAGTCAATATGTAGAAGAAAGATTGGCTCCTTTATAGAGCATTAATAACTGTAAACTTAACTCTAAAAATATGTTTTCAACTATTTAACACTATAAATATTTAAACTTTTTTTTTCAGTTTTTTAATATTATATTTCATATCGTTTTTACTATTTATCATGTAACAGTTCTTTGTAACATTTCGAATTTTATTGATAATGATACTCATATAGCCAAACGATATTTTGTATTCTGAATGTGGCAACATGTTTAAATAGTTTTGAAAATAGATATGTTCCGAATATTAGGTTCAGAGTCTGTCGGTGTTCAGAAATTTTAATAACATGATATTTTGAATCAACTTTTTACAAATTAAAATATATTATTAAGTGTCGCTTCTCCTAGTTAAAAATAAATAGGCCCCAACTATAAAAAATATGGTATATATTACAGTATTAAAAGACTTTAAAAATCAAATTATCGAAATTAAATAGTCGTTGCTAACTGCATATATGCATTAAAACTATCGAAATTGAAATAATTAACCTGCAAATAATTAATAAATGCAAACATTGCTTTAACGCTATCACATGGCTTGTCAATGAGAGGAAATAGATGAAAGGTTCCAATACCTCGGGTTTTTCTCCCGTAGAGATATAATATCTGGACCACCAATCTATTTCCCCTTCTTCATCCAAATCTTCTATTTTCTCCTGATGTTTCCAGGGAAACTCCTGCCAAGAAAAAAAAAAGAAAAGATGAAATCGAGGTGTAATTGCTAAGTGTTTAGTCAAGCTCGGCTTAAAACGAAAGCCATTCATTTGTTAAAATCAGATCAAAAGGTAATATTGTATGTTTCCATAAATAATGTTCTTTTAAAGAAACATTGATAAGGTTCTCACTGGACTAGAAACAAAAATAACAACTTAAATGTGATGGGTGGGAACTAATTCTTTGAGCGATCAGATAAACTTACGAGCAAATCTTGGGTGAATCTCTTTCCTGGATCTTAGAAGAAAAAGGGGAAAATCCTTTGTTTTAATCGAAAGATGGCCTATGTTAAATATTCACCGAACCGTCTGCTTCTGTCACTGATTCATGCAGGGATATATGTCGAGTTAGTTACTTTAATGATTAGGATAAGGGATTGCTTTTTCTTACTGACTGAATAATACTAATTTTTCAACCGTGTAAAAATTTTGCAAAACATTTCTCTCATTTAGAAGTTAACAAGTAGTATAAATTTTTTTTTAAGTCAGTTCCTACTCAGGTCAACAAAGAAAATTTTAATTTTAGTTACTTTTTATTAAATAGTTGCAATTGATATAAATATGTATATACATATGACATAATCGCAATATTAAGTGCCAAAATAGAAAGTGATTTTCCTTGCAAATTTACACTTTCCTTTCTACATATGATGTTGGACTGTTTTTTGTTTGTTTGTAACTATTTATCCATTAACTCTTTATCTACCGCATTATGACTTACTGCAGTTTTTTTTCATGCAATACTTTTTTTTTTAATCACTACATTGAAAATTAAGGGATATACATAAACAAAATACTCAACTTTGGGAAATTGAATACATTAGAGCTAAATAATTAATTAAAGGTATTCAACTGTAAAATTAATTATATGCATTGTTCACTTAAAATGAATAGTCAAATCATTTTCTAAGGTCTTCATTAACATACAAAAAAAAAAAAACAACACTTATTTTTTCACATTAACTATTTTTTCGATACAAAAAGGATAATCTTCGCAATCCCTTAAAAACGCCGCCAACTGAAAATGCAATTTCTACTATAAAACTATTCGCCTTCCCCACTAAAATACTCATCATAGAACCCGTGCTGTCATATATTTTGGAAGAGTGGGTTTAAAAGAATATTCTTGCTAAGTATCGCGTCAGAGTATTCTTAAAAATGGTTATTCTATGTAATTTTAAAGGGAGTGGTACTTCTAAGTATCATCGATAGATAAAGGGTTAAGGGGGTTCACCCATGTGAAGGCCTGTTTTTTAAGCATTTTTAGGGAATTGTTTTGACAACTAGTATAAAGATAGAACTTAAAGCTTTTTATCATTTATTTATATGTATCTTAAGGGTATGTATATAAATGTTTAGCCAAAAGTATCCAATAGAACGTGAGTTATAGCGTGTGACGGGCTCACGCGTCTTTTCTGTAACATAACCTCTGGGTTCTTTGACGGCCAAGATTAATGGCAAATCTTTTCCAACCCAAATCCAAGAAGTGAAATGCAAGTGTAGATGCAAATAAGATAGCCTTTAAAAGAACAGAAGTTTTAGTAAGCGGGATGGCAATTTAGAGAAAGTTCTGTTTGGGAAAAGATAGAAGTGTAATTTGACGGCCTACCAAAGATTCACGGATTCCTAGCCATTACTACAAGGTGCATACTATTGCACGCGTGCCTAACAGTCTCGCTGAAAGGGATTGAACCGTTGCGTGATTCAAGGTAGGACAGATTATTTGATATCAGAATTCGTAATATTATTAGAATTGAAAGTAGGTGGATAATATAATTATTTAGATAAGTGATCCAAGTTGCGCGATCCGTTTTAGCTACAGCTACGTGTTTGGTTTATTCTCACTTAATATAAGTTTGTCCAATATATTAGAAATTTAAGTTAAACTCTTAATAAAATCATATTAAGAATTCTAAAATGTCGATTCATTTCGAGAACCCCACACCTCTAATTCACGCTGACAACCCAAGATATGGTCGCCAAAGATCGACCATATCACAAGCGCTCTGAACACATCCTCCTCGAAAAAATGGACGCTCACTTAGTCCGCGATTTCAGCTAATTGACTTATCTGAAATTTAAAAAAAATTAACGGCATTTTAATTTGTTAGGTGAAACGCACCGAATGGACTATACTCAATTGAAAATATCAAAAATTGGACTTATGGTAGACCTCTGACGAAAAAGTTTCGAATTTCATGGGTTTTTTTTTTATGTTTTTGTTATAAAAAAGAAATATTTTGAATTTTGGAATGATCGTAGTCCAATTAGGGTGTATACATGTGCTGAGTCTACCCTATAAATTAGAAGTCATTCTGTCAAACCGTTCCTGAGATATGATGGAGGAATGTTTGAAAAACACAGTTTTGAGAAAAACGCGTTTAAAGTTTCAAGTCCGATTAAAACATTGAAAATCTTAACTTAGCGCTACGAACAGCTGCTCTTCTAATACCTGCTTCTTTATAAAGACTTCGAATTTAAAAACATTGCTTTACCACCGTATTCTAGACATGTTAAGAAAGCAATTAAAGAAAAAAAAATTTTTTTTTATTTTTTGAACTTATCACATGGGTGAACCCTTTTAGTTAAATTTAATTATTCTGATAAAATAGTATAGTTTAAATAGTATCACGATCTGCTTATACTTCCCTTCTCGGAAATTCCAGGTGAGACAAGAAATTGAGGGGGAAGCAGGTTGAAGGTTGATTTCCAACTTAAGTAAGTCATATGTAAGCATTGGATGCGCGACTGTCTTGAGCGATTCACGAGTTTCTAAGAAGTTTTTTTTTTTAAAAAAAAAAAACATTATCTCTCTTTTAGAATATAGAATACACACTTTTCTCCAAAAACTATTTATAAGAAGGTTTATATGTCAATTCTAAAAGTAAGGAGATAAATCATGAGGATTTAAACTGGCACAGTAAACTGAATGATAATAAACTTTTTATTAATGCCCATAGCTACCTCTGTATTATGCAAGATGTTTAAATGATTTTATTTTAATTAGTTACATCAGAAATAGAAGCATTTTAGGAAACTAGAATTGCAACATACATTTTACAATTGCAAGTAAGCTTCACATGATGTGTAAGCTTCATGTCTTCTCAGACATGCTAAGTGTCATCGATCGGAGCAAGTGATAGTCGGAAGGGGTAATGTCTGGTTAATACGGTGGATGGAGAAAGATTTCCTCTCAATAAGTGTTAAGTTTAAGTGTTAAGTGCAACATATGGACGAGAATTATCGTGTAGGAGAATAATTTTGTCGTGTCTGGAGTAGTAGTAGTGGGGGTATTTTTCCTTGAGTGCTCGACTCAATTTCATCAACTGTAAGTTTGGTCGAGAGCCCTAGTAATGATTTAATTCTGTTTTAGCCACTCATACTACATGATCCCAGCAAATAACAACATGATATTTTTTTTTCATGAATATTCGGCTGTAGAAGGTTGGCCCCGTGGTTCCAAAGATTTCATCTTGTTTGGATTGTCGTAGTGGATCTATTTGTCATTACCAGCGTCTATACAATGCAAAACACTGTTTCGCTTATACCTGGCAAACAGCATTTCGCACGTGCTATACTTTCAGTCAAGTTTCTCAGCTTCAGCTCATATGGAACCCTATTTCCTTGCTTTCGAATAATTGCCGACGATTTTAAACAATGTAAAGATGCTTGTTGAGTCACTTCCAATGCCAGTTCAAGTTCTTCACGCATTTGGTATGAATCTTCTTCCAATAATCTTTTATTATGTTCTTTGTTTTCAAAGTCAAATGAACTATTCTCTCAAACTTTTGAAAACCCTCACAATAACTTTTAGTAGTATCACCATATGCTTCTCTAAGCAATCGATGCACCTCAGCTGTGGACTTTTTGAAATTAAAGAGGTAAATCAAATGCGTTCCAGCAAATGACGATAATTCAGCTCAAAACTCAACATTTTCGCACGAAAAAAAATTATATGAACCTGTCACAAAATTGCTAATACTTTAAGATTAGGATGTTGCCAGATGTATAACCTTACTTATGCATTGTAACAACTGACAATTTCAATCATATCTTACTGATGGGGCCATCTTTTGTCGACCGGTGGAAACTCTTGTTTGTACTCCTTATATTAATTAATTGAAAAATCACAAGACATCGAACAGATACTTACAACTGTTTGGACTAAAAATGCACCAGATTCAAAATGTTCTTCCCTTTTAACATTTTCAACACTTAATATGACGTAAGATATGCCTCGTGACGGACGTCTGGTATCTAAAATTGAATAAATAAGAATTTTATTTCAGAAATCTTAGAAAGTAATAATAAAACACACACACCACACACACACATTTCTGAATCTTTAATTAGAGTTAAGAGTATAGTTTAGCTACAATTTGATTGTATATTTTATACAAATTATTTAACAATTACATACAACAGGAATCATTTTAATAACTATATTTTAATTTTTCTTTTTATATATTTAAGGAATGCATAGCTTAAAGCAATAAAATCTATAAATTCTGTTTAGTCTCCATGAAAACAAAGTACGGATATTTATTTATATGTGTTTATACAATATAAAAAATTTATTTGTAAAAAATATTCATACTTTTCTGAATAATACAATTTTTCACATTTTTTTATTATGTATGTATTTGAATTTTTCTTTGTGGCCTTTAATTTAATACATAACTTCCAGGTATCTTCTGCACATTTTTAAACATAAAATGAAGGATGTCACATGAACTTTTTGCTTAAATTATTGCAAAAGAAGATTTTTTAAAAAATTTTATGCATGTGTTTATGTAAAACACATTTTTTCTTTGAAAAATTTCTTCGAACACTTTTTACCAGTAAAACTTTCTAATAGATCATGAAAATAATTATAGAAATCATATGTGGCTCTTTTTTATATTGTATAAAAATATAATTTTAAAACATTGGGGCTTTCAAGGGAAATTTGAATCGCGAAAAGGCATTGTGAATAAATCATTTTTAGAAAAATTAATGTCGCGTCGAAACTATAAGAATTACTTAAAAATTCCCACTTTTAACACACACACACACAAATAAAATGATTGAACAATCACCTGTTGATATGTCTTACAGAATTTTTTTTAATCAAGTATAACATTTTTTTTTCTAAAATTAATTTTTTTTTATATTTGCTTAGGATGATTAATATTGTACAAGAAATTATTTCATGAATAGTATATAAAAAAAGAAAACTTTGATTATTTTTTTGAGGATATAAAAATTAGCATCAAATTGCTAAAAGCGTAATTCTTGGGCAGACGATAAAGGAAAAAAATGAATAATTGTCATGGTGGTCGCTTATATGCCTAACCTATGTTTGATCTCCCCTTTTATTAATGCATAATATATGTTTTAAATGTTTAGAAAGATTTCAAGTGGTTATGACTTTTCTGAAGACATCAATTAAAAGCTGTTTATGTACTTCAGTTTGCTGGCTAAACGTCCTTTGATTTGTTTTTAAGATCCTTTATGAAATATTTTATGGACAACTGTCGGATGCTGATTCCAGCAATGTCAGAGAGCAGAAAGTTTCTTAAAGAATAAATTCAAAGTATATTTACAACAAAAGTATATAGAATGAATGTGGCAGTGCTTTCTTTCGAATTCAAGATACTCTTACCGCCATTTTTAGCTTGTTTTGAAAATTCAGTTATAGTTGATATCTGTACTTCACTGCGCGCTTACAGGAGCATAACTTTACTCACACGCAAACCACTAAAAAATTTTAATAACCCTGATGGTATGCACATCAATTTTTCTAAGAGCGTTGTTGAAAGTTGCATGTGGATGGAAGCAACACATAGATACGATGCTTCGCAATTTTTAACTTGCGAGATTCTTTCCGGTCAACTCCATGGCAATTCTTTGGTAAATGTTTAATTAACAACACACGGCTTGGGAACAGTGTCGATTTAAGCTCGTTTCGGGATTTGTGTGCTAAAGATATACAGGCCCTCTTGGCCATGACGGATCGAAATTTATAACCAGAGAATCTAGTTAAATCCAACTTATCCGGCAACTGGGCGCACGCCCCAAGCGCCCAACGGATAAACCGTCACTGATTGTGAAATCCATTCTAAACAAACAATAGTCACATTTTATTATGTGTAAAAAATAATTCTGTGTGTGTTTTTTAAAGTGTTAGTTCCTTAGAAGTCGTTTAGAATGCTTGTCAGATTGTATATACTTTTTAGTGATTTTTTTTAGAACTCTTTTTTCAAATGGCACGCATCCATGCGATTCGTAGTTTTACACCTAGAATGATTTTCCCTTTCTTTTACACTTATATTTTTCCATTTTCTTTAATTACTAGCATGCTGTTTCCTGCAGCAGATCTAAATTAAAACTTTTATGTATATTTTTCTGTGAAAAAAATACGAGCAAGAGTTTCTGTTTTTTGCAAGCTGAATCGTATTTCATTTATTCAAAATTTATATTACCTATGTCAGTGCTTCTCAAATTTTCAATATTTGCGACCCAATTTTAAATTATAATTTTTCATTGCACCCCCTCTTTACATATAATAACAATGTATTGAATTCTATAACAATGTATTTTGACGCAAAGCTGTACAATACGAATTGTTAATTATAAGCCGTACAAATTATCAAGATAAGTATTAAATTTTGTATATAATTTGGTATACGACAAGCCCATAGGAGTCATTAGTAATTATTAAACTTTTTCTTAACTTTGTGACGGATCTTTACGTGACTTCCGAACTAATCCTCTAGGGAAATCTTTGGGATATCAATTCGCGTTATTCACAACCAGCCCTTCGTAAGAAGAGAATCGTGATATGTAAATTATCTTATTATAAATAGGCGAGGTTTTCTAGTTTCAGAAGAGAAGGAGCGGAGATAAATATTCTTGTCAGGTGAAATTGTTATTAAAGGTATAGCAGTGCTTCTCTAACTTTCAATATTTGCGACCCACTTTTCAATCATAATTTTCATCGCGCCCCCTCCCATACAATAACAATGTATTGAATTCAAAAATACTATACTTTAAATCTAAAGCTATAATGCGACTTTTTAAGTGTCACCGACGTATATAAACGTCTCGCTTAGCCAAAGCGTTAATTACCTTGGACGTATATACAGGCCTTCCTGAAATACGATCTTTTCTATGCACTGCTATCAAAACAGTTATTCAGAAGGCTTTGGAATGCAATAAAAGGACCTTGACAGTGTCTGCAAAGGATCTACTTATTTCACAGGATTTGATTATTTGTTCCTTTTCTTTTACCCCACTCCCCAATGCACCCTATACGCTAGCCTACGTGTAAAACGGTGGTATTAGGGAGCGAATCGCGTAATTTTTAATTGGTATTTAAGGAATTAATTATAAACTACAAATTATCAAGAAAAGTGTTAATTTTTGTATATAATTTTATGCATGAAAAGCCGATGGGGTCACTGGTAATTATTAAACGTTCTTAACTTTGTACCGTTTAGTTAATTGTAAAATACATTGCGCCCTGCTGCTATATTTATAAATGTATTATATCAGTGTAAACATGTATTTTATTTTTTATGTCAGAATGTATTTTATTTGTTTACTTTCAGTAAGTTAATGATTTCGTTAAATATCTCTCTTTTTTTTCGACTTTTCAATATGCTCGCGCCCCCTCTTAGGGTTATAACGCCCCCCTAGGGGGGCGCGTCTCACAGTTTGAGAAACGCTGAGGTATAGTATTTGAATTATAGAGCTTTGATAATAAATAGAAGGAAACCTTGAAGTGTGTGACGATTCTTCACTAAGTTTGAATTAAGATTAGATTAAATCAAATAAAAAGTTTGATCCTGAATTAAAAATAGGATCCAGGTTGTTAGTCGACTAATCGCTTACGTGTTAATGTGTTAATGTCGTTGTTCCGCTTTACGATTTTTATTGAGACATTCCCTTAAAATTATTAGTTGAAATTGAGTCTGATCTTAGTGTTTTGAAATAAATAGACTAGATTTGAATCATATATGTCGAGTGTTTCTTCCCTTCCCCCCTACACATCTAGATGCGCGCGAGAGAGGCACGGGCCTCTTACAACTTAGTATTGATAAATTAATAATCAAATGCATTGTTCAGTACTGATACATTTATAAAAATATTATATCAGTGTAAATCTGTATTTTATTTTTTATTATGTCAGAATGTATTCTGTTTTGCTTCCTTTTAGTAAATTTGTAATTTTTTAAAAATTTTTCTACTTTTTGATATGCTTGCGTCTCTACGTAGGGTAATCACTGCCCCTCCCCCTTAAGGGGCACACTCCACACTTTGAGAAACGCTCACCTTCGTAATATTTTCAAATATTTTCAGCTATCTTTTAGACACATTTTCTCTGCAATTTTAAAATTCATTTTTCATCGCTACGAAAATGTTACAGAATGCAATTGATAAGTGATGGAATGGTTTAAGGATTTCTGTACACTTCCTTTTCATATACACTCATGGACAAAAAAATTAGCTCCCGAAGAAATAATTGCGGGATCGTAACGAAACTTGGCATGAAGGTACATGTTGGGGAGAAATGCAAATGATTAGAAATGCAGAGTGATTGCGCATTACGTATAGCCGGTAGAGGGCGTTTAACGTCGTTCTCCGTGGAGTATAAATCAGGTAACCAAAGCTTCTTTGAGTGTGCTGAATCGTTTACAAAGCAAGAGCTATAGTAGACATGCCAATACACCTTTTTCGAAGACAATATGAGCAGCGGTCGCAGTTTGAGAGGGGGAGAATCATCGACATGATGGAAGCTGGGTGGTCAGCTAGGCGAGTAGCTCGTCAATTAGGCAACTCTGATTGTGTTGTAAGTAGGTGATGGTACCAGTGGATCCGAGAGATGTCATTTACCCGAAGACCAGGCTCAGGATGCCCTCGACAGACCAGTCATCGAGAAGACCACTACATCGTAAGAAATGCACGCGTACAGCCAACTGCTTCATCGGCCGCCTTCTAGGCACAGGTAGAACCTTCACTAGGGGCCTCTGTGTCTTCTCGAACCATACGAAGGTGCCTGGCTGAAGGACATTTGGGATCGTGGCACCCATTACGTGTGCTGCCTTTGACGCCCACCCATCAACCCCTCCGCTTGGAGTGGTCCCACGCACGAGGAAACTGGAACGAAGCGGAATGGTACCAGGTCATCTTTAGTGCCGAATCCAGATTCAATCAGTAGTGATGACAATGGTGTTCGTGTGTGGAGACCCCGTCAATCCTGCCTTTGCTTTAAAGCGACACACCACTCCCACAGCTGGTGTGATGGTATGGGGTGCCATCACCTACAATACACGGCCATCCCTAGTATTGATTCGTGGCACCATGACAGCCCAGCGGTATGTCCATGACATCCTGGACTACATGTGTTGCCACTCATGCAACGGCTCCCAGGAGCCATTTTTCAACAAGACAATGCTCGGCCTCACACAGCAAGGGTGTCACAAGACTGTCTCCACACTGTTTCTACCCTTCCTTGTTCTGCCCGATCCCCAGATTTGTCCCCAATCGTGCATATCTGGGATAATTTGGAACGGCTAGTTGGGTGAGTTTGGACGAACTAGAGGCAAGGTTACAGCAAATATGAAATGAAATGTCTCAAGACAGCATACAGAGCTTGTATGCCTCAATGCCCGATTGTATCGCATCGTGCATTCGCGCTATAGAAGGGGTTCAACAGGGTATTAAATCCTCCGTTCATTTGCCTTTTTCTCTGAAATAAATGATTCTTTTTCTTTGATTTTCTAATCATTTACTTATGTCAAAGTAGTCATTACGTATGTAAAATTTCGTTTCATTTTGACGACTCCTTCTTGGTGCGCTAATTTTTTTGTCCATGAGTGTACATGTGATTTAAGAGCTATAAACAAATATCACCTGCTTCATATTTTCCTTATTAAAATCTTAATTTTTAAAGTCTTAATTTAGTTATCCGTTTATGTTGTAGATTTAAAAGGGTAACATAAACCTACCGATGGTTTGTTGTGGTGTAAAGACATAATCACTTGGGGAAGTGACGACATGAGAAGCTATCACATTCTTCCTACCGAAGCTTTTTGTATCGATGAGCTTGAAAGTGACAGGAGGTAAGTACTCCTTCTGTTCCGGAAGCTCCTTAGAGAAGAAACAGTTTTAAATATAGAAAATGTACGGTATAGGCCCTGAATTCTTTTCTTTCTAAAAGCTAAAATCATGCATAAATCTTTATTTTAGTCTTACAAGAAAAAAAAGATGTACTGTCCTTACAAAAAAAAAGTTCACTTAAGATTGCAGATATAAGATTTCTTTGAGTGAAATTCATGATGGTCACATGATAAATGCAATCACGTGTTCTTTATTGAAATCAAAATTGACATTAGACTTATACTAGTTGTTCTTGTAAAATTTAGATGCAGTTTCTTCAAACTTGATAATTGAATAAATATGTGTTCAAGTATTAAGATTCTGCGAAAAGTTTTTAAAAGTTTAAGAAAAAAAATTCTTATGAGTGAATCCCGTGTACTTTGTTTATGTTGACAATATACACCTGTTCAAAGAATGTTTCTGCAAAAAGCAAAAGTTGTGGCAAAAGCGAAGTGCATGAACTAATTGGCTGAAAACCCGTGATGGCATTTAAGGCGTGACTATGACGTCACACGAGTTTATGAGCTGATTGGCTGGAAACATGTGATAACCATTATCATGTGACTATTACGTCACATAAATTTAGCCTACTCCATATAACTGAGGAAAGGGAAATTTATCGGAAAGAAATTATTCTTTGTGAATTAAGTCAAAAATTTTAATGAAAATATTTAATTACAGCTTTTAATCTGAAGTACTAAAGTTAGAAATAAGCGTGGAGTCCTTCCCAGCAGATTTGCTTTAATTCATTTATGTTAAAAAAGTTCAATGTTTAGATAATGTTTATTCCTGTGAATATAGGTTATTTTCTTGAAGAAACGTAAAGAAAATTGGTGAACATAACAACTTTCATACCAGATCCATGTAATCGACCGTATTGTGGAAGTTAGAATGTTGCCTGTAATTGAAAATGACACTAGAATGCAATATTTTTCCAGCACAGTCAACGTCGATGCGGGGCCGATCAATGTGTTTCCAATGGACTCGCTTCAGTTCTCGAAGACCCCAGAACAAAATCTAAAAAGAAGTAACAACTTTCAGAACCAACGTACTAAAGAACTTATATCTTCATTTAAATTAGGAGAAAAAGCATGTCGGACTTCCCACTCCCTTTTTTTTAGATTGTAAAAACTCTCTAATGCGAACACCACATTCTGAGTTGAATAACATATGATACACTATTAAATACACTCTCTGTATTACTCTCTATATGTATACAGAGATAGAGAACGCGTGAGCGTAATGTCTACAACAAGGGTTGATTCCGAACCCTTTTTTTCCTTTTATGGACCTCTTGAGCCCTAATTTTTGGTATGTGAGCCATACGTGTACGTAATTTTCCAAAATGAAGTATTTATTTGAAAGCTAAACAGTTCAACAACAATTCCCAATTACAATATTTATTTGTAGATTATTAATAAATGATACTTAATGATGATAAAAAAATAATTAAATGTACTATTTCAAATATCAAATGCAAATTTACGCCTAAGACTATCAACGGATATACCTTTAAATAATTACGTTTTATTAATTATATCCTTGTTCTAATGATTTGATATTAACATATCAATATACCTAGAGTAAATTCGGGAGAGTCAGACGGGAATATTACCAATTTTTACTACATCAAGTCGATTAAGATGTTTTGTTAACGATCGAGCTTCAATACAGTTTTAAACCCCCATTGTATATATAAGATGATGGGGATACATATTAGCAGATAATTAAGTGTTGTATCACTATATTCCATTTTTCTCATGTTATATAACTATTCTATACATCATGCTTTCTCTCTTTTTAGCAGACTCCCGAACTACCTCATCAGACAACAATTTTATAAATAATAATAAAAAATAATTTTTAATAAAGCATTTGAATTTGGGACACTAAAATAACATAATAGTTTAAGGCGAAAGCTTCCTGGTTAGCGATGTTCGAGTCTTGAGACTCTAATTGAAATAGGTTCCTTGGAATACAAGAAAGATGCAAATTCGTGTATCATTCCTATTGGTTGGATCAGAATTTTAAAAAAAATTCCCAATAGCACATTATGTTCCTCTAAAGCAAAATCACAATCTTTCTTGTGTGTGTGCGGGAATCCGCTACAAACGCATATACAATATATTTAGTATTTATTTGTGCACTTGTTATCTTTAGCCTTAAGCATCAAATGTTAAATTTTGAAAAAAAAAATGAAAACGAAATCTTAAGAAATGCAAAATTTAAAAACATAAAAGTTTAAATAAACTGAAAATTATTATTTCTTTTTGGGAGGAGGGTTAGCTGCAGCAACTACTCACCCCAGGAGTCGTCACTGCTTGCAGGTACTTATGGGGGAAGATCTCTAGAACATTAACGTTTAATAACACAAACAATTAACTCTCCTCCCCCAGGATACCGATAACTCAGTATAAAATCAAATGATTATCTTTGACTGACTAAAATTTTTAGATTAGTGAGTATTTAGCCCTTTATCTACCGCATTATGATTTACTGCAGTTTTTTTCATGCAATATTTGTTTTGAATAACTACATTGAAAATTAAGGGATATACATAAACAAAATACTCAACTTTGGAAAATTTAATCCGTTAGAGCTAATTAATTAAAGATATTTAACTGTAGAATTAATTATATACAATGTTCACATAAAATAGATAGTCGAATCGTTTTCTAAGACCTTCATTAACATACAAAAAAAATAAGACACTTACCTTTTGACATTAATTATTTTTTCGGAACAAAAATGACAATCTTCGCAATGCGCTGAAAACGTCGTCAGCTGAAAACGCAATTTCTGCTATAAAACTATTTGCCTTCCCCACTAAAATACTCATCATAGAACCCATGCTGCCATATATCTTGGAAGAGTGGATTTTCAAGAATATTCCTGCTAAGTATCGTCAGAGTATTCGTAAAAATGGTTATTATATGTAATTTTAAAGTGAGTGGTACTTATAATTACCGCGTCGGTAGATAAAGGGTTAATATATTTCTTTTTTCATTAACTAAAGAGGATTCTAGAACATACAATTATCTTTTAAAAAGGAACTTCTGGACTTTTACTATGAGATTATTTCAAAATTATTTTTTTAAAAAATATCCTTATTAATACCATTTTATCATGAACCGCTTTTTTTTTTCATATTATGGACAAAATTCAATTCTTTTCTTGTGAACTCCCTAAAATTCACTATAGATCCCGGTTGTGAAACACTAGTCTGAAGTTAACAGTGTAGAAATTAATTTAAGGATTTCATATAAAAAACTAATATAAAATATTATTTAATTTACGAAGAAATTCCTAAGGTCTGAGTAGATAACTCCGCCCGATGAATCTCAATATAAACTCGACACGGCAGTAGGGATCATAACTAAAAAAAAACTCAAACGTATCGCAAGATATTTATTAATCAAGTACCGTAAATTTCGGCATATAGCACGCACCGGCGTGTAATGCGTACCCGTTCTTTCAAGCTGCATTTTTTAAAATTTTTTAAGTATATTCGCCGTATAACGCTCATCCCCATTTTTACGAAAGAACGAGAAATGTGCGTGTACAATGCTGATATGTTTTTAAGCCATTTTTTTTTATTCGAGGTATTATCCCAGAATTTTGAAAAATAGTTTATTTTTAGAATCAATCTTCTAATTTCATAAGGTATGTCGTTTCTTTCATATAAACAATAGTCCGATCTAAGCAGAAGTCTAATTTTTCTTATGCTTATCTCTCTTTTTTTTATATTTGAAGCTATCACTTTTTTTACACCCAGCGCATAACGTGTCCCCCTAAATTTCGACCTCATTTTTTGTGTTAAAAATGCGTGTTATACACCGGATTTTACAGTAACTTAATCCTGTGATGGAAAGATCCCAACTACGTAAATAATAATACATCTGTCTGATATAATCAGGGCAAATATAGGCAATTAAAACAACCATCGTAAACACATGCACGGTCTCGAAGCAAATTTGGAAGATAATTCTTCAAAATAACTAACCGTAAGCAATAAGAAAGCTGCCGGCAATGTGGTCTGACTATTATTATTATTATAGTAGTAGTACATCCAGATTTATTTTAAATTACTTTATACAGGACTAGACCTCTGTATATCACATTCCCTTTATGAGAAGGTGTCTGTTAAAATCTTAAGTAATATCAAAGAAAACCCCCGAGATAGTTTGAAAAGGGAAATATCCCGCTGCAAACTGGAATACATGTGGGATTTTTATTTATTACGTTTAAATGATAAATTTACTAAATTCACATAAGAAAGTAAGATGTTTCTTTTTATTTTTCTCAAACGATTGTTCGCTTATAAACACATGAGTTCCTCGTTTGCCCTTATTTTTAAATATAAATAGCTTTTGGTATAGAATTCCATACATAATAAATATAAATATATGGATCCGACATATTCAAAATTTACGAAATGATCTTACTTCAATCCGATGTTTGGCGAATCGAGGGCGTATGGCCATAGGGATCTGTGTCACGGACAGATCAGCATCACCCCCAGGACCCTGGTCGTCAGCTTCCTTTTTCTAAAAATAAGAGATATAAGTGCTAAAAATTGTTCATATTTATTTTTGGGAAATAATTGTCACTTATTCACGTTCTGTATTTTTTATATGGAGTAATGAACAATTTATACACCTCTATATTTTATGTGTTTTCAAGCTTTTCGTATACTATGCTTAATATGATTATGCGTATTATAAACTCCCCATCCATTTGTTGGTGTCATGTCAGTGTTGTTTCAATTTTGGTGAATCATGATCGTTTTTTAATCCTCTTCTCGACGAATTAGTGCCAAATAATTAATAAAAGAATTAATTAATTTTCTGTTAAACGTAATTGTGCACAAGATTTTCTGTCGTGAATATTAAAATTTCTGTAAACAGAAAGCTGTTTCCAAGGTTAAATTGTATAATTGTTGAGTGCGTTGCAATTATGTGCGATGCATTTTTGCACAAAAATCGTAACAAAGTATAAAATAATTGCAAATGAATACTAAACTGCATTTTAAATCAAGGCCTTTATTTTTGTAAAACGTGTACAGTTGCATACACAAATAAATAAACTATTTAAAGTTTTCCTTTTTGGGGGTGTTGTGTCTGTCATAAGTTATAATATTCCTATGCCTACTTGATCTCCAATTTCCTGTGCAAATAATCCTGAATATCACGAAAGAGATAATTTTGACATGAAATAGTTTTTTTTTGTTGTTTTGTTTGTGACCTTAATTTTGGACATGAGTATAAACACGTATAAAGGAACAAGAAAAATTTCATGTTTACGTCCTGACACTTGGCAGCTCTTCTCTGCTACTGTCTTTCTATTTCGGGAGAAATTTTTTTTTCCCCCCCCCCCCCTGGTGAAAACGAGATTTTCATTTAACACTCTCCAAAAGGTCACACCTACGATATGTGCAACTGCTTTTATGCTTGACTCTAATCTATCAGCCTCAAAGTTCAAGATACTATTTTTAAAGTTAAGATTGCGTAGAGCTCTTCATCGTACAACTTTGTCTTGCAAAGTTTAAAGAATCTGTTTGCTAAGTTAATGATGCAGTCTCCGAAAATTTCTGTGATTAGGCATTTGTCTTTCAGGAAATTGCTCGTAATACATTCGTAGAGCAGTTCTGATATTATCATTTGCATGGTCGTACGTATGGATCACGTCTGTTTATTCGGCATGCATAAAGTCTTATACGACACATCACAGACGATAATAGTAAATGGCGGTATACATGGAGCCCTTAGCCTTCTCGGACTTTGACCTCCTATCTGAAGTAGTTATTTCTGTAGAAGTACTCTTTTACTTTGCCTATAAATGAATTTAAAAGTCTAAGGATGCTGATTTCCTCTTAAACCGATAAAGTATATTTTTTATAAATTTAAACTAAATATATTACATCAAAAATTTAATTTAAAAACATTTTGAATTTAAGAATCAGAAGAAAAAACAAGTCTGAGATGAGTTAAGTTAGATAAAGTTATTTTGGTTCTATGAGATTGCTTCATTCCCGGAGTGGGGGCGGAGTTGCCAATAAAGAGCTAGCGTATCGTGGCATTGACTTGAGTGGAAAAATTAGGGCAAGAGCTTTTCTCTCTCATCTGGGCGAGATAGAGCACTCTCATTGGTTGTTGCGTTAAGTGTGTGGTTTTCATTTCCCACATGGGTAATATAAGATAGTGTCGAGAGGCAAAAGTTCCTGTAGCTGTACAAAGAGGGAAATGAGTGAGTGACTGACTGAATATTAGCGTCGCACTATTCAGCTACTCGAGGGCTTTGGGCGACGGACCTCGTTATTTTGAACCATGGTCGAATGATGGTCACAGACATAACGTGCATCGCCCTCCTGCACGGCGAGTCTTCAGCGGTACTAGGCTCGAACCCATGAAAAGCCAGCCAGGAGTCCATTACCTTGATCACTAGACTACCACAGCCCTTACAAAGAGGAAAGGATTGGGTAATACAACCGAGAACTGTATCTTCCTCTGCATAGTGTTGAACGGTCGTTAACCACCAGCTACCCTCTACCTGCAACGGAATCCACTAATAACTAAATCCCTCTCTTTGCTTTCAAGAATTTCCTATGTTTGCACCCCGCCATGTCACTTTGACCCAAATACTTCAAACCAATAAATGACAATTGCAGTGTCATATAGCATCTCTTACGATTTGGAAAAAAAATTCAATATCACTCAGTATATATATATATATATATATATATACATTTGTATGCAAAACTTAAACAACAATGTAAATTTTAAGCAGACAGCCATGAAATTGCAGAAAAGGTGATTTTGCGATCAGTACAATGAACACGCAATTCAGTAGAAAGGTAATGCATATGCAAATGTCAAGAATCAAACTTTATAGGCGACCTGAGTATTCGCAGAACACGAGTGCGGTAATAATAATAATAATAATAAAAAGAACAGAGGTGCAATTACAGAGATTCGCTGCAAATGGAAGTGAGTTCTTTCGTGAAATATGGCTTGCAGAAATCACCTGAACTTCACACGTGGAAAAATGATCGGAAAGGTTAAGATGAGGCTCATACATATTTAGAATATGTGTAGGGTGCTTTGGGGAGATGCCTTGCCACACGATTACATTCTCCGGGGAACACATTCAATAACTGAAGCAGATATTGATTGAGGAATGGGCACTCTTACCTCAAGAACTGTTGGACAATCTGGTGCTGAGTACGGATAGTCGGTACGAAGCAACCATTGCAGTGAGGGGAAGGCATATCCCATGCTAAGGAACATTTGCTTGTTATTCTTCCTCTTCGACAATCATGTGTAACGATACTATGAGTTCAATAAAGCTTTTTTTTTTTGTTCAATTCCATACTATATGCATTTTATTCATTTTTGTGCAACTATGCTTTCATCATCATTTAAGCACAAAATGCTGTCTCTCAGATGATTTCTCGGAAGTTATGAAAAAAGAAAGGAAAAAAAACTCCTCCTGCTTAAGTTTTGCCCACCAGTGTATATATGCGTCATTATTAATTGTTTGAAAATTTCTTATCCATTGCATCTCTTAAGACAATACATAAGTTTAAAGAGTTCAAAGATATTTAAGAAATATATACAAGACTTTAATTTTTTAATTTAATTCTAAAAATGTATATACAAGTGTTTAATTTATTAAATTTATTCTTAGCAGCCACACCTTGAAACAACTAACCTGAAATATTTCGAAAGCAGCCAACAATTGACCATTGGACTCTGACGTTTTCCCGATGTCGTACCACTGCAATGAAGGCACGCTTTTTACGTTACGTTTTTTTGCCTTTTCTAGTGGGACAGAAATGACGGCTTTCCCCAAAAATCCTTTTTTTCCCTACGGAATAAGAAACGGTAAATCATTTGTTAAATACCAGCAGCCTTTTTGTTTTGTTTTTCCTATTTTGAGTAAACTTGTTAACACAATAAAAAAAATTTAAATAAATTAATGAACAGGACTTTTAAAGTAGTCAGCAATAAAATAAAAAGAAACAATATAGTTTGATTTAAAAATCAGTAAGGCCTAGAACAACTAGATAATGAAAAGCGAATATATATCCAAAACTCAATAACAAAAAATAGAGAAGACGAAATGAAAATTAATGAATTATAATTATGATATACATCAGATTAAGGCAAATAACATTCAAATGAAATAAAATAATAAGAACAATTAATTATTTTTTTTGGTCAAGAGTTATTGATGTTTTTCAATAAAAATAAACTTCAAAACAATAAAAAATAGCTAGCATAGTACTATTAATTGTATCAGGCCAGTCCAAATGGTTTCACGGACCACTTTGGCGACTTTTCATTGCTGTGAGTTGAGTTTCAGATAGTCATACGTTTAAAATAACTAAATGCATAAAGCTTTATTGTTTATACTATGATTAAGTATAATTAACCCTGGGGTTTTAATGAATGAGATATTTGTTTATCCTTTCTTTATCTTAGTTTTTGCAAATCTTTATCTATCTTCTACATTGCATATCTTCAATGGTTTTCTAAGCTAGCCTCAGTTAATGCAGCCTATAACCTTCCTCTCTTAAAAGAGAGTTGTTGATAAATTACAATACATTTAAGTATTTCAGTACATAAAAAAAAAGTCGATTTTAAGGTATCCGACTAATTTGGGAACCGTGATTTTGCAAAAGCGTATAAATGGATAATATTTATGATATTTAGTGTCACTTAGATTAGAAAATGTATATAAAATAGTTTTAAGAATAGTATTACAATAAAAAAATTATTTAAGTACAATATTAATTTATTATTTATCTCTTAGTAGCAACATTAGAGAAATAATTGATTCAGCTTTGACTGGTTAATTTTCAAACGTACTGAGTCAGTAAAGGAACATTAATTTTAGTATTTATTTTTCAAATGTGAATTTTTTTCCCCGAGATTTTTAATTTACAAAGGCTTTAATTGTAACATTTTTTCCATTATATTACCAATTTTTGCTAATAGTGCAAAAAGTGATGAGTTTGATAACAAAAATATAACTTTTAATATAGAGAAATATTTTTTCCTCTGTGTATATCATAAAGTTGGAAATACAAAATAATTCAAATTGCTTATACTTCTGCAATCCTATTTTAAAAACGAATAATCAATTTATTATACTATGACGTGGTGGGCGCCAAATGATAAGGGACAGACGGGGAAGGGGTTCTTTACTAAGTCCACTAGTTATTAAAACACGTTTATTAGACAAAAACAAACACATTTACATACATAACTAGAGAACTAACAGTTGACATAGAATTGAAAGGGATCGGAGTGCATGCTCATTACGTCCTTACAGTTCCGAAACTTGGCCATCACTGAAGATTGTTCTGTTCGCTAGAGGGCGCGAAAGTCTCTTTACTGTTAATATGGAAGAGTCTAAATAACGGGGGGTTACAATCTCCCCCTATGGATCCGACGACGTCCCGGCGAGGAGCCAGAATCAGAATTAGCTATTGTAGAAGTAGCATTTGTTGAGGGATGAATGGTTCTGCTGGAAATGGCTGTTGAAGCAGTTGATGGGCTTGGAACATGTGTATTTTGTATTGATGTGGAAGTAACTTTTCGAGGTCGGCCTCTTTTTCGAAGTGGAGCTATAGGAGAAGTGTCCATGTCTTTAAAAGGTGTTAAAGCAGATGTATGGTAAGTAGCTATCGGTTCAGATGGATTGGTAAGACTTGCTATAACATAAGAAGTGGGTGATTTTTGTGTGAGAATTAAATATGGACCGTCACGCTTTGGCATGAACTTGGAAGTTTTCTTGTTCTTTGCATTACTGATGGGATGTAAAGTCACCCAGACTTTATCTCCAGGAGAATAATAGAATGGACGGCGATTTTTGTCATATTGCTTTTTCCTTTGGTCTTGTTTTGTTTCTATTCTTTCTCGTATGTCTTCGGTAATAGTTGCAAATCGTTTTAAATAAGGTGTTATTTCTGCAACAAAATTATCATTGTGAACGACGCTTTTGAAATCTTGCACCACATCGTCTACAGTTCGTATCTCTCTTCCGAAAAGTAAGTAAGCAGGAGTGTGACCTGTAGTGTCACAGACAGTTGTATTCATGGCGAAACGAATGACTGGAAGTTTGGAATGCCAATTAGAATGATCGTCTCCGACGAGTATTGCAAGTCGAGGTTTAAGGTCTCTATTTTTTCTCTCTACTGGATTAGACTGTGGTGAATAAACTGGTATTAAGTTTTGACTTATTTTTAACGTAAAGCAAATCTGTTGTAGAACAGCACTGACAAACTGTGTTCCGTTGTCACTGATAATTCGTCTCGGTATGCCATGACGCATGAAAACTTCTTCTATGAGAGTTGTAGCACATTGACGTGCAGTGGCTTGAGAAAGGGCAAATAACTCAACCCACTTTGTGGCACAATCCTCAACAATGAATATCCATTGTTTACCTGAGTCAGTTTGAGGCAATGGCCCAAATAAATCAATAGCAATGACTTCAAATCTCTGTGAGTAGACTGGAGTTCTAAGCAAACCAGCAGGCTTTTGGTTTGTAGCCTTAAAACGAGCACATTCTGGACATTTCTTAATATAATCGGATATGTACTTTTTCATGCCTGTCCAATAATATCGTTTTGCGATTTTCTGGAATGTTCCATCTTCTCCATAATGTCCAGCCATCGGATCATTATGATGCCTTTGCATTATCAATTCACGTTCAGCAGTTGGAATGACTAACTGAGCTTCTGCGGAATCAGCATCAGGAACATAACGATATAAAACACCTTGATTCATCAAAAATCCACGTTCAGTCCAGTTTGCATATTCTTCAGTTTTCAGTGGGGATTCAAAACTGTCGATGATTTTTTTTAATTTATCATCTTTAAGCTGCGCCTCGCGCATGTCCTTACAACTTCGTGTTGGCATATCAGCTATCGTGATATTATTGGCTTCGCAAAAAGATTCTTCTTCTTGAGTAACTGGGCGGGATAACATGTCTGCAACGACATTTGCTTTACCAGGTATATACTGTACTTTCAGGTTGAAAGACTGGATTTCAAGTGCCCATCTAGCAAGTCGTCCGGTTGGAGACTTGAGGTTTAGAAGCCATTTCAGAGGTTGGTGGTCGGATGCCACGGTTATTTCTGTTCCTTCAATATAGCCACGAAATTTCTTCAAAGCCCATACCACAGCAAGGGCTTCCCTCTCTGTGGTGGAATAGTTGCGTTCTGCTGGAGTTAGCAGTTGACTAGCGTATTCTATAGGACGTTCCTCAGATCCTTCTCCTTGAAGTAAAACTGCTCCAAGGGCATAATTGCTTGCGTCTGTTCGAATAATATATGGCTGAGTACCATCTGCTTGTTTTTTTAACACTGGAGGTGTTGTAAGACAGTTTTTAAGGGTTTGAAATGCATTTTGTTGGTCAAATCCCCATTGCCATTGGACTTTCTTCTTTGTAAGATAACTTAGTGGACGTGAAATCTTTGCAAAATCTTGAATATATCTTCGAAACCAAGAACAAGTTTGCAGGAAAGATTGTAGTTCTTTGACATTTTTAGGGGGTGGAATATCCAGTATAGAGGCTGCTTTTTCTGGATCAACTTCTATTCCTTTTTGTGTAATCCAAAATCCAAGATATTTAACTCGAGAAGAGGCAAAATGGCATTTTTCTCTATTTGCTTTAAGTTTGAAAAGTAAGAGTCTTTCAAAAATAGCTTTAAGATCAAACATGTGTTTTTCAAAAATTTCTGACAAAACAATTATATCGTCTAGATAAGGTAATGCTAGAATGTCTTCCAGACCATTACAAAAACGGTTCATCAGTCTTTGAAACGTAGCAGGTGCGTTGCGCAAACCATATGGCATCCGTAAGTAACGGTAAGTGCCAAAAGGACATACAAATGCTGTCTTGTCTTGATCTTCAACATGCACTTTAACTGGTGATATCCTGCTCGCAGATCTAATGTAGACATGAAAGGAGTGAGTTTTGCTTGATGTAGCAAATCATCCATTCTGGGCAGTGGATATGTATCTGCAACTGTTATTTCATTTAACTTTCTGTAATCAATACAGAGGCGAAATGTTCCATTTGGTTTTGGTATAAGTACGACTGGAGAAGCATACGGAGATTCACATTCTTCTATTATGCCTTCCGCGAGAAGTCTATCGATTTCTTGTTTTAATATTTCTTTCTTGGAAGGATTCATCCTATAAGGTGGCACTGCCACTGGAAGATGATCTCTTGTATTTATACGATGTTCAATAAATGGAGTAGGCTCTCCCCCTGGTTGAAAGCATTCTTCATATTTTTCCAATAGTGAATTTATTTCTTTCCGTTGTTTAAGTGAAAGATGAGTACCTTCATTTTCCCGAAGTTGACAAGGATGTGGTTCAGTATTAACAGTGAGAAGAGCATTGATGTTAGGAGGCGCTTTCACAAAATTATATTTTCTGTGGGATGTTTCAGTGAAATACCACTGTTTTCTTTGGAGATCTAAGACGATCCCTGCAGCTGTTAAAAAGTCAATGCCTAGAAGTGTTCTGTTGCCTTTAGCATTTTTCAAAACTATTAGCTCCGTGGGAATGACTTTTCCTTGAATACCAATGTCTACAGAAGTTGTCAGTATTTCTGTGGTTTGCGTACGACCATCAGCTAGAGTCATCTGCATAGTTTTTTCTTCAAAATTCAATCCTTTTTGTTTAAGTAAATGATACAATTTTTCACCAGCTACTGAATGTGTAGCACCAGTATCAGCACAAACTGCTGCTTCTGTATTACAAATGGAAATTTGAATAATA